>JAOTAV010008969.1:0-28095 GCA_026546445.1 Cyclargus thomasi | reverse complement strand
TTCAGCCAAATCTGTTCTGCCGTTCTTGAGTTATAAGTGGTGTAACTAACACGACTTTCTTTTATATATATAGATAACAAGTCCTGACTGACTGACTGATTCATATTCGCCAAGAAAAAACCGTTAAAGCCATTAAATTTGGTGAGTAGGATGGTTTTATTTGATAGACACCCGCTAAGAAAGGAATTTTAAAAATTCTACCTCCAAGGAGGTGAAATAGGGGTTAAAAGTTTGTATGAAAATTCGTAATTTGCTCAATGAAAGACATCAAATTTTATATCTGATCTACTGATTCAAAATAAATGGATACGTGTTTAATCATTTTTAGAAATTTTACCCCGAAGAGGGTGAAAAGGGGATTATAGTTTATATAAATTTTTCCTACGAAAGTTCATCATTTCTTAAGTTACAAACCTAATATTTGTGTTTCTGAGCTGCTGATTTGAAGCAAATAACCACGTGTTTGGGCGTTTTTTAAAAAAAGCTAGTTATAATATAAAGCTGAGGTGTTTGCCGAGGAGCTCAGGAGCTACTGGCCGGAATTGAACAAGGCTACGGGAAAAAATCCGTTTTGAGCGTTACTTTGCTATGAGCCCCCTGTAACGAATTTACTACGAACGCGACAGTAAACCTTCCAGGAGGATTTAACAGACCCTTACGTTTTACACAAGGATATTATATGTTATCTATACTAATGATATAAAGCTAAAGTGTTTGTTTGAATGCGATAATCTTAGGTACTAACTACTGACCGGAATTAAAAAATTATTTTCGTGTTAGTCCATTTATCTAGGAAGGCTATAGGCTGTACAACATCACGCTACGACCAATAGGAGCCGAGCGGTAATCAAAAATTTTGCAAAAACGGGAGAATTTATCAAGTTTACATCGCTAATATCTTAGTTATCAAAAGAATTCAGAGATTTTTTGTCATTCTGTATATCTTTTAACCCACTATCGTAATAATTTGCATTTAATAAATTTTGTTTTACACGCATATTCCCTATTAGCGAAATGGACTATGGCTACTATTTCTCTTGTGTACGAAAAATCTCTAGCTATCACCGTTTCGATCGGCGATTCTCTATATATGCTGACAGAGAAAGCGTGTTGGTTCTGTTTAACAAACGGAGGGCGATAAGCGATGTTTTTGCGTGTTAGTTTTATAACTTATAGCCAATATTTGTGTGATTGTTTATGATAATCGCCACGACCATCCTACAGTCCACACTATCGTCCGTAGCAATGGCGTAGCGTGGGATCGGCCTAGGACATTTATTTAAATGAGGTTTTTCAATTTAATTAAACATTTGTTTTACAAACATTAAGATTTTACTTACGAGGTTATTATTCGTGCGATTCATTCATTGTGAGCTCATACAGCTAAGTAGCGGAAAATAACCGTGCGAATGAAAATGGCAGCATATTCTTTGCTTTTTCTAATGGCTCCAAATTTATAGTTTTGTTGTAGAAATATGAAATGATCAAATATTTAAAATATTATTAAAATTTTGCCGCCCCCTTAAAAGTGCCGCCCGGGGTGAGCCGACCCCTTGCCCCTCCCCCTCGCCATATAGTATTTTTCCAACCGGTTGTTAAAAGCCAATTATAGACGATGATCGGCGAGCCGAGCCGTGCTTGCCGATTATCGTTTGTAATCGTCGAATGTTAAGAGGAACCATCAGATTCAGTGTTGAAGCTATTGGTCACTGGTTGAATTTTCCGAATGTTATAGTGACTGTCTAGTCACCATAACATTCGGAAAATTCAATTCAATTGACAGTAGCAAAACGAGTTAAAGACAAGAGTCGTGAATATGTATTAGTTACCTGCTGTTTACACACAGGAGGTACAGATAGCAGCAGTGTTTGTATTTGAATAAAAATAAAATTTTAATGTCATCATTGTAGGCTTTAACATAGTCATTTGTCAAGTGTTATTTATAACGCAATATCGACTTTTTATCGCTGAATATAATTTAAATAGAACACCATTCACTGTAACAGCTAGTGAGCGGCGACTCGACTGTGTGTAGACATAATTGATATTTACATTCATTTGTTTATAACATAAAACTTTTGTGTGAATAATTAAAGATTAGTTTTATTTTTTACGCCAAATGTTATTATATGTTATTATTTATTACGCCAAAACTTAATAAAATTTTGTGTTCAGAATTCGGATAGGGTATCAACTGATTCAGGTAATAGGATACTTTTAATTCTTACAATGCAAGCAAAGTAACATTTTTTTGGAATATAATTTTCTCAAGGTAACTGTGAAATAGTTTTTAAACTTATAATCAACATTCGAATAACAAATCGACTTCATCGCTTGACTACAAGCTAAAGCTATTAAGGAATGAGCATACTATGCCGGGGTGCATCGCATTCTTCATACAAAATTTATTTCCGAGTGCGCTCGTTGGATATAAATGCTATGCGCCCGGCCCACCCCGTCAACAGTGTACGCGAAGCTTTATCGCAATGACAAATCGTAAGCGGATTGTCAAATCAAAACACCATTTCATCATCTCTAATGCTCCATCTCTTTTTGATGTATCACCCGCGATAGTGACAGCGATAGATCAATCCAGGGATTACAAACACATTCTCACATGACATGCTTCAGGGTAATGCTGACAGTTTCATAACCTAATTCACAGAGGTTTAGCGCTTTTATTTCGTATCGCATTCTAAATTTAACGAGATAGTCTGTTCAAAATAACTTTGCACGGAGTTTCATACAGATTTTTACAATTTAAATGTAGTTTTTTACCAACTCACGGCGAATAGACTTTATTGTTCAATTTGCACTTAGTTACTTATTTCTTCATAAAATTGTTACTAGATGATTCAGCTTGGGGACGTGTAAACTGTACTTCTTAGCGGTACGAAAGGATCCTACATGATGCGTTCTTTTTATAAGTAAGAGGTTTACTGCACTTAGGGACAAATACCAAGTAATGTGATCAAATTAAGACCCATAAATTATCTATCAAATTCATTATTTTAGTTTAATCATCATTAAATGACTTCGTATTTGGGTTTATTTGTTAGTTTGTCCTCTCTTCACGTCCTAATGAAGCAACCGATCGACTTGATTTTTGGCCCACACATAGTTGAAGCGATGGATATACGCTGCTTTTGGTCGTAATAGAAAAACATCATTTTCTGAGAGGAGATAAGGATATTCGTATTTTTTTGCTGCAGGTATATAATAAAACAGTAAAGTTGAAGTGTCTGTACATTTCAGATTTATACAAAATAATTAACGTGGGGATGCTAATAATATAATAATAAAAAAATAATTTTATTCCGGGAAAATGTACGGATCCCGCGTGATTTACAAATTTTTGCGCAAAAAAGTTGCGGGCACCAACTAGATATTTAATAAAGTGTATTTATACTACATTATTGACAAGTGTATTTACAGTACACAACACCAGTGACACTATCTCCGAACAAATCTGTAACTCTGTACCATCGTGTATCCAACACGGCGTAACCGGGTCGCCGGTCGCCGTGATCGATTATATACCAATTAACTGACCGAACCGTGTTCGCCTGTACTGTATACCCTAAACAGCGTCAATAACTGATGACACTACTAGGGAGATACACTGAAAGTTTAATTATTACTTTCAGGGTAGGTGGCATCGTTGAGACGCAAACGTCAATGCCCAATTGAAGACATAAGTGGATGAAGCGGATAACTAACATTTTTACAACCTTCGAGTAAATACTAATTTTTTTCTCATAAAATTAAAAAAAATCATGTTATTTAGCTGTTTAATTATCTACCTTGTCTATCTAGGTATACGTCAAATCCGTATTATTTAGGCAAAAATCCGGCAGTTAGAAGTTAGAATGAAACCATGTGTTAGTTACAAAAAGTTTTGTCACGGAACAGTAAAATGTACTAAAAGCGAATATCCATTTAAATCTTTGGTAAACAGACATAGGCTATGTAAATATCATTTATTAAGCGCGGCACGACACAGGAACGAGAGCTTATGTTTGCTTAGTTCTCGTGTAAATTGTCGCGTGTAGATGGGGCTTTAGAAAGTATTATCAACACGAGATTGTCGTTATATCACGGGCTTTATTAGCTAAGTATTGTGGAAAGAGATTTGCTGTTCTACTTCCAGTTAGGGAACAGGGGCAGTCTGTAGCCTACATAGAGATAGGGTTGTCGCAGTTATAGTGCTTGGTTGTTCGGTTATTCCTTTATTGGCACTGTATCATGTGAAGACAGGAATGTATTATAGAACCCAAATAATTTATTAGCCCGATGATGAAGTAGATAAGTTACAAAGTTTGTACAAATTTAAAGGAAAAGCCTGATTGTACTTCATTATGACTTCATCTACCTATTTTTTCGAATATCTTGACAAGGGACCTTCCCTCCTAAAAATTCTTAAAGGGCAAATCTCAATGAAAGCGCATTGCATATTCAAAAGGTTTATAACTACCGTGCTAATAAAGATCCGTATCCCTCTGAGATCGATAAGGGCTGCGTAGTGTGACGTCACAGGCGATGAGTCACTTAGCCTGCTCGCCTGTAGTCACGTACACTTGTTTTTCAAAAGATGACGCCATATTTTTTTTTAATTTTACGGAATTTTTGGTGTTGTTTACAAATCAGTCGGAACAAAACATGGCTGATTATATTGTGTTTATTCTGTGTTATATATAAGTATCTAAGTCTAGTTTTGAGATTGTAAAAAAAGTTAGTTTAGGATCTGTTCCTATGTATATTATTAATCAAGCAAGTGTGTTATCGATATAGCTCATAGTTATTAAAATGATTGCTAACAAATTAATGTACATGATTCAGTAAACTAATAAGTTAACTGTAATTAGTAATTAGTAACAAGTTGTTACTTGTTACTCTAGTTTAGGTATATTAATAACATATTAGAACATTATTAATTTACCTATCAACACAAAATTTGTAAACACTGTAAGCTGGTAGCCAAATAACATATTGAGTCTTTAATCTTTAGCTATAAAACCAGAAGAGATATTAAATAAAAGTTTTGCAAAATAAAATTTGATATAGCCATAAACCAAAATGCCATATAACAAGAATTCAATCGTTAACCGACTAACATAGTAAAATAATATCGCTACAAAAGTATGATGCGGCTCTGTATGAGGATGAAACTCAGCAGTTACTTGTTGATTTAGCTGTGACTGTGCTTCTTGAATCGAGCTCTTAGGGCGATGACAGATTGCGGTGCGGTGCGTTTTTGAGATAACGCCTTGTCAAATCTACGCTGCGATTTGCGATGAAGAGTGATTGCGTATCTACCACACGATTTTTTGTAGCGATGCGATCGCGATTCTATCGCGCATGCGCGTAGATACATTCGCGAATCGGCAGCTGTATGCCTCAGCACGCGGGGTGATCATTAAGTCGCTATACAAACGCGAGCTCTACATTTCTTCGCATCGAAACTATCCTGTCTTCTCAGTCTCAAAAAATATTTCCAGTAAAACTACTTCGAAGTTTATTCTACCGTTTAAGAGTTAAAGACAATCACATTTTAGCATTTTAAAAATTAGTTAGGGTAAGGATATATAAACGCAATGCGGCACAGCAATGTGGCTCCACTCTTAAACTTCCTAATACGAGAAATGGAAACTTGGATCCTCGTTTCTTCTATTGGAAGTAACTATCGGCTTTCAGGAATATTAATGCAGATGTTCGAGTAGGTCTAGGAATTTGTTTTTTTAATTCTAGCGATTGGAGATTGAAAAATTTTGTATAAACTAATCTCCATACGAAACGGCCTGTATATTTCTTGATTGTGTTCAGAATATTTGATTATCAAGTCAAACAGACTAAAATCTACGAGCTAACAGTACTGGATAGATATATTGATGACCACACTTGGCGTTGTAGAGAATATGTTGTGGGTGAAAAGTCTCACAGTTTATTAGGGTCTACTAATTATCTTGTTAGACAAAGAGCATTTTGGACTTTAGAATTATTGCTAATAGAGTGCCAAAATAGTTATATGCCTTTATATTATAGAATTAGAGGCAACATATTAAATTAATAAAGTAAAGGAATGAAGCGGGTTTAATTATTAAAAAATTGTCATTTTCTTGTAATAAATGAAAGCTTAGTTAGAAAAAACCAAAATAAAAAAGTGGTTTCTAGTGGAAAAGTTAAATAAAAAAAAAAGTGGCGGTTATATTTTGACAAATGAAGTTGGTAGGTTACAAGGTTTGTTTAAATTGTTTAATGTATATTAAGGAAAAAATTATCTACATGGTAAAAAGTAAAAATGTCCACTTCATTGTTCATCTTTATTTCATTTAAACTTTGACCTAAACTAGCACAAGTGGATCTAAATAATAAATTCATCAAGAGACCCTCGTTAGACCTCGTTCAAAAAGGATTTTCTATTAAAGTCTCACCAAGAACTATTATAGAGATTGCAATAGATTGACATAGACTTGTGCGTGCACAAACGACGTCCATCATGGGCAATTATATCCGAATATTATCAATAATTGACCAAAGTGGAACAAGCAGATAGCTATAAATTTTAAATCTAAAAATTTTCCGTTAATCAAGACTTAGGGGCAGGTACTACAAATTTAAGACAATGTGGTTTCTATGTATACCCACACATTTTAGGTAGCTGCTAGATGATTATAGGATATATAATATTTGTAAAAATTTGGACCAAACAAATGGTTCGTGTAATATTACCCTCGGCGCTTGCAGTCAGTTCCTTTTTGCTTGAACTTGATTTTGACTTCTTTTCTTTCTTGATCAGGAAATTATTGCGATTTCTTGAATGTTTAAATTCTTAGTTATCTTCTTTATGCCCAAATGGTAATAACCAAATAGATTTAGCACATTTTTACCAAATCTTCGCGGGCACCGTGTAAATCCGGTTTATTGAGGAATACGTACGAGGCCGTCTGTTATAAGAATATTTATTCCTAATTACCTATTCGTACTCGATTATAAATATTCACCTATTGATTATACCTATTATAAGCAAATTAGTATTGATTACTATTAATTTCTGATACAACTGGTATTATATACTGATATTTACAGAACACACAGGTTATTAAGCCATAGTTTTCCTGTTCTTTCTTTATACATTTGTTGTTAACACTTTTACACATATTATATAATATATGTAATATATTATGCTAGAATAACACATGTACAAGCTATTTAGAGGTAATATTACATTTAATACCATAATAATGTTATAATATGTATAATCGGGGAAATTGAATAGAAGCCAGTTGACGCACCTACGTCATTTCGTCGGAATATGGTGATCTGTCGGCCGAGTTTAATATAACTTCTCAGTTTGTACTTGCGTATGCCAGACGTGTACAATTGTTCAGAATACATAGAGAAGAGAGTGTCACATGTGAAGCAGAGAGTTTATATTGGTAACTATACTGTGTAGAGTGTAATCCATACTAAAACGAAAATTAGAAAGTGTGTTTGTTTGTCTGTCCTTCCTTTACGCCCTAAGTCCTAAAGAAGCAACCAATCGATTTGATGTTTGTCATAAACTAAGTTGAAAGGATGGAAAGTTACATAGGCTACTTTTGGTCTTAGAAAAACATATCCGTATTTTTACGCAATTTTCGAATTACACGAGGGCGAAGCCGCGGGCGAAAAATAGTAATGTATAATTCGTTTAAACTGTAGTACTCTATTGTAGTAGAACTCTATACTAATTCTAAGTAGAGTTATAATCGAGTATACAACACTTGCAATAGCTGATAAAGTATCTTCAGAAGTACCGCAGGTGACAGCTGTTTCCACAATATTATCAATTTTAACATTTGCATAAAAAGTGGATATTATTAAATAACGTATTATTTTGCTATAATAATTTCCAGGGTTTCTTAAATACGTCTTGTAAAGACGCAAAAAATTTGATAGAACGATTCAAAAGTAATTATTAATTTCTAAGTATGATTTTTTTCTTGATTCTAAGATAAGATGAGGGCCTGTTTCACCGCTTAATGTTAAAGTTTCTGTTAGCGGTGAAAAAGGCCCTAAAGATTCTTTCAGTTTCCAGTAATAGTGTTACATAACGCGTTCCATTTAAGCATAGTCTATGTGTAGCATAATTACTTAAATACTCATACTTTGAAAAATACAATTACAAATTAAGAAAATAAATACCAATATGGTAATTATTATTTTAATTTGTAATTGGGTAATTAAAATTTGACAATAACATGAACAGTAACAAGGGTTAAGGTGAAAAAAGAGAAAAGATCATATTATCCTTTAGTATTGACCTTTTAATAAAACCGGCTACAATCAAAACAAACAGATAGTCAAGTCTGTACGTCGGTAACTCACTGGCTCAAATGATTTGACATTGGCTGACATAAACACTAATTGAATGATATAATTTGTCGATGCGATAAACGTATGATGTATCTAAGTCTTCGTTCTGGAGGTTCATAGTCGGTATGTCCGCACAATTTCGATTTAGAAATTTCAGGCTGAACGCAAGCGTACGTTTTCCACATGAGGTTTCCTTATGCGGAATTCCGTTACAGTATCAATGGAAAATACATTAGCTAGCGCACACGCTTCACTTTTTCCCAGTGTGAAAAGTATTCCTCATACAATAAATTCTGGTGTCTAAAACTAATTCGGAAAACGCACGTCGTCTTGCCGCGAGGCAAGTCCAAGAGAGGCCAGAGTTGTATCAGAATTGTCTAATAGTGAATAGGAAATAACCTCTTTTGGAAAACTTAGTTTATATAACAAAAGAATGTAAACTTCTTACAACGCACGTGTTAGCATTGCACTAATTGATAATGAATCTACATATATATAAATAGATAATAATAAATACTGGATTACAACTGCAAAAATGCAAAGTTATTGCAATTTAGTGCATTCTATTATAACAATTAGCATAATCACTGCTTTGACTACGTAATAATGTTTATATCGCTATATACTGTGTGTAAAAAAAAAACACAGGCGCATCACATTGACGCAGGCGACTACGTCAAGACGGAATCGTTCGAAATTAGAAAATGTTGTTTTTTTTATAAATTACCTTCGAATCCACCTGTATGGGTTTACGAGTAAATGCATACTATTTACTTCTTACAAAGGAATTTATTATATAAATTTATATAAAGTTGTGTTTAATATTTAAAGTTGTGCAAATCTATAGTCTAGTCTAAAAAGAAAAATAAAAAAATCAGGTCTAAATAACCGCAGTTAATTTTTTTTTTCAGATTCACTATAAGTTTAGGAAAAAAGTCCTCGCTAGTAATGAAAGAGTGATCATTCTATAACATTTTTTATTGGCTAATGTGGTTAATGTTTTAACATACTTATAAGAGGTTAAACTTGGCTGGCTTTAAGCTTCTATCCACTAATTCTCTGCCCTCAACCCTTTATCATAGACCAATTCCTTTATGCCTTTTTTTATTCAGCGTACAGTTACCAAAGTGCAAGAGCTAAAAGTTATTAAATAGGTATCAGGTTGAAATTCCCGTTTCCTTGTAACACACAAACAACTATTGCTGGAAAGCTCAAGATACATTCTACGCGAACTGTAAATTGTAATGCGATAATCTGAGAAACTGTAACAAGCTATTGCGTGTAATATCGTTTTAATCACATTTAATTAAAGTTTATATCGTAGCAAATAAATACGAGTTTATCGTAAAGCATTTAAGAGGAAAAAGTTGATAGAAAATAAGGTATAATCTGCTACTAACTACTATTAAGAAAAATATCAAATTAAAATTTAAGTAAATTAGTGTCTCTTATCTACCTACAATTACAAAAAAAAGTTAGTTGATTGGTAGTATTAACTTATTACTTCAAAAAAATCAACGGGTCTAGTTGAGAGACATTAGAACGTATCGGGCAAGTATAAAACATTTAAAACAAGTACGCCGTAAACACATCGTAGATCTTTATCGGTGAAGGTAAATTCCGTCCGCGCACATTATCCGAATTTCTGATCATAAAAATTCGAACGCCTGTCAATTTCCACACAAAATCTATCAGCGCAGTCTACGGGTTCCACAATTAAGCATATGACAAAGTGCGTTTCGGCGCGCGGCGGGCCGCTGAAGTTTTCTGATCAAAAATTCGGATAATGTTCGGCCGGACTAAATTGTTAGTAGCCACTAGCCGCTACTAGCCAAGTGCACGATACTCACCGAAGTGATCGTGAAGCGAATACAAGGGATAGTCACCTAGTTTAAGCAGGTACGCCGACAGCAGCACAGCGTCGTGTCGGGGCTCCATCCCCGGCCCGGTTGGCCTCATCAGGGAGTTTATAGAAAAGTCAGTACTGCCTTGGGAACACCAGCCAACGTTACACAGCTTGCATTCCTCCTTCATACTTGTAAATATATTTGTACTCGGCACCGGTAAATCACATATAAAAATATCCCCTCACATCACAGAAGTTATCACAGCACTGTTCACTCCAAGCTATCCGTATTATATACGATCCGCTTTCACTGGAAATATTTGGTAAAGTAAGGAAACGTGGCAGCCAGCATTTACTAAAGGATAAACTCCTAATGCCCGGTTTATTCATCTTTTTGACGAGATTTCATGTATCATAACAAAAGCGTTGATTGGTTTATATTTCTGATAATCAAATGCATTGGTACATAGATCTGAAACTCGAGAGTGGACTGAAAGACAGAGCTCAGTAAGGCTCAGTAAATATTAAGAATATTAAAAATAAGGCAGTATTTTCTAATATCGTTTATCGATATTAGATACGAAGAGAATCACAGCCAAATTTTCAACTAAAATATTTTTTTTAACTGCCTAAGAGGAAACTCAGCTATCTTACTTATATTGACAATAAGGCCAACTATGACGATCCCTAAAAGAAGGATAGTCATTGATGACACTCAGATTTTAATATATTTTTTATTTATAGCGCGTAACACAATATAATTTGCGTAGTCTGGTTTGAGTTTTGATTAATTTTCCAGCTGAATACCCTACGAGGTGAGCAAACTATGCTGGGTCGTACCGTGCCGGGTCTCAGCAGAAAAATCCGCCTCCATACAAATTATATGGAGACGGACGCGCGTACCTTGACGGAGCGTGCCGGGCCTCACAGCTGGGCGGGTTTTGCGATTTTTGATTATAGTAAGTAATTGATATTATAAAGTAATTGAATATAGTATAATAAATCATTTCAAAAATATAAAGAAAACTTTCAATTTTATTTAAGTTTTAACCACGTAGATTTATCAATAAAAGAAAATTTTTGGTAGAAGCTATAAACACGTAGAAATTGTAGAATATAGCAACGTTTTTGGTAAATCGAGTCACGAGTAATTTAAAAGTGGTGACACTGATGCAGACGTACTCAAAATCCGTCTATGCGATGAGACCCGGCCCGTCAACAGTGTGCCATAGCGCACTTGGCGCTGTGCTGAGCCCCGGCACGCTCCGTCAAAGTGTGCGCGTATCTACATAGGATACAATATAAATGCTAGCCGCCACGTCTGCGGGCCTGCATTGCAGGTGTGTGTCGAGCCGAGTTGCGAGACCATGTACATTATAATTTATATTGATATCAATCGAACGCCTCATAATATGTGGTGATGTTTTAAATCTTTTTAGAGGTTTAGTAGACTCAAGTATGGTCACACATTGAAACTCAGAGTAAAAGCGTACTGTAAGATTTTTGAAGTAAGAATACTGACAGATTTCGAGGGTCTCAATGTTTCGACTCTGCAGGAAGAAAACCTCCCTACGCTGGCAATGCCAAGCGTGCTGGTAGAGTATACACACAGTTTACTCAAGGAAAGTACTCCTCGTTACAAAAAACACTTTACAAATATTACGAAAATAGGCACACAAAAAAAAACGAAGCGAAAATCACATTAATGCAAACGTCACGATTGTGAACTTTAAGAGCTTTGAATGTGAGCATTAACTTAGATAATCTATACATTTTTATACAAAGTCCACTGTATTCGTTATACACGTCGGTCACAATATTATCAAAGCATTATCGAGTGCACTGCGGCCGGCGGGCGGCGAGTGACGTACCGACTAGCGACCTTGGACGTCGCCGGTAAACATCGTTATGGCTTTCAAATATTTAAGCGACACCATGTATCGACTGAAAAACGTATTCCACTAACAAAAAAAGTTTTCCAATGAGCCTATTTGAAATTCTAATTTTTACTTACAACTTTGTCGAATTAGATTCCTCAAGATTCCTGGTTTTATGCCACGGATGCATTCAATAAGAGTAAAAAAAATATAATATTAACCCTAGCTGTATGTTAAATTTAATTTATGTGATTAATGGACAGGCATATTAGCAAACAATTCATATACTACAAGTGTGATTAGTGTAATAAAAATAGGCATCAGATATGCTCTATAATAAAAACGAGGCACGTAAACTGTATTTTTAAAAAAAATAACATAGATCTGCTTATTTACCCAACTACACTGTCGTTTAATAAAACAACAATTAACACGAATTTTACTACATATTTAAGAACGGTGTTAAAATAGAGGTCGTAAGAAAACATAACGTCATGAAAGATACTAAACGTTCAGAAATCAGGACAACAACTTCAGTATCAAGATATAACGTTGAAATCTATCCATCGAAAGCGGGGGTAGTTTAAACCTCAGAATTTAAAACTGACAGATTTACGGTAACGATGACACTGGAATACAAATGGCACCTGGAATTCCATTTTCAAATCCGATACCGTAAGCTTTCTGTTGATTTATTTGGAATGAAGCGTGATATACAGTTGATGTTGTAGTGTTTTAAACATTATTCGTGATGTAAACCAAATACTACCTAGTATTATGGATGTAAGAGTTAATTTCATGTCTCGTGAAAATGTTGCCTTTAACTTCGTCGCGCCGAAATTAGTTATTCCGTAGTAAACGATCATTTTTCAAGGACAGGAAAATTTTACGGGAATTAAGAATGTTTTCATACATTACAATTTACAATTGAGAAGTATAAAAGTGAGGACTGGACGAAAAATGTATGAGAGAGAACCAAACATTCTAAACAAGCATTCATAGTATTAAATTTTTTCGCACTCTCTTTTTTTTTTTGAAAAAATCGTTAACTGTATCACGAAATTTATTATCATTAAGCGCAAATTACTATTAAAATTTATTATACAAATTATGATTAAGTACCTAACTCGTTTCGTATAAAAATTATAAACAGGAATAATACTGCGATATTCGCACATATCGTGTTAATTTTAAGTCGCAATACGCCGACCTTGACGGTCACGTGTCTTTCAGTTATATAACGCTAACTTACAGGGGCTTATCATGTACACAATCATTATTTGGATGTAATTTTTTTTAACTTGTGTCTTTGCCCACAAAACTAGGACTATCAATGTCAGGATTTCTGTTTAATCAGCGTCAGCATTTTATCGAATTAAGAAGTATAGTTTCATCTTAGTTAGCTATTTTAGAGCATCCGTGGCCTAGTCGGTAAGACCTTTGGTTCGCAAATAAGAGAGTGCAGGTTCGAACTCGGCTGGAAGAGGCGTGTACCAATGATACATTTACCGATCTCAAGTACATGATACGGATTCTCATTGCCGTGGGAGAGCCAAGCTGCGGTACGAATGGGCCGGCTCGACCGGAGTGATACCACGACCTCACAGAAAACTGGCGTGAAACGGCGTTTTGCTGTTTCTTTCAGTGAGTTAACCAGTGGCTCAACTTTCCTAATCCCCCTATCCCTATTCCCATTCCCTATTTCTTCATAAAGGCCGACAACGCACCTGTGGCTTTTCGGATGTCGCAAGTGTCCATGGGCGACGGCAGTTGCTTTCCATCAGGTAACCCGTCTGTTCTCTTGCCCCCTACATATCATAATAAAATACAAAATTTCATCAAAGTCCATTTAGTAGTTTCGGCGTGATTGACATTCATCCAAACAAATAAACTTTAAGATTTATGATATAAGTGTGATTGAAGGTTTAAATCGACGAAGAGAACCTCCGATTTGATCGAGCTATCTTTGTCTTGACTTCCGTGTTGAATTTTTCGAATTAGAATGAAATGTTTGGATGTCTTATGGGATGATCCATAGGTGGGTTCTGTGCCTGATATTCCGATCGTGTTGCACTGTTGCATACTGCTGTGCGCAGTATACAACATGTGCGCATAAAACCAAACTATGTAACTCGCCTAATTTCGATGTAAAATTTAGGAGTAGCTGAGTTAATTTTTAATATATTTGACAGAATCAATAAATTAGGTATTCATTGACATGCGCTTTTAGGTGTTAAACTATCACCAGCCGAACTTAAGTCAACTGTAATTTCGCATTGTAGTCTGTAAACTTGAACTCTCAAACAAATTGCAACGTTTGCCAATACAACAAATACCTAAACACAAAATAACGCTAAGGTGTTCAATTACAATAATTGTAGTCAATAAATACTCATTAATTAAACGTATATTGTATCAGAGTTTGTTTACGTTGCACGAGAAATTTGCACGTGATAAAATATACCTCTGGTATATTTTATCTCAAAATGAGCCATTATTAGAGCGATGATATAAATGTAAACACGCTGTCATGAACAAAAACACATTCTTTTCGCGCAATTTGCCTGGAATTATAAAGCGATCACAACAATCTAAACCCCATCAACTGAAAATCCGTTGAAAAAGGTGCGTCTTAGCCACCATCCCGAATCGACGAAAAAAATTAATAATAGGTGTAGACGCACGTGCGATCGAATTTTGAATTTGGAACAGCTGCCATGACAGCTGGTTGGCGGGACCCCGCGCTACCTGCTAAGGGGCTCGCAGATGGAGCGATAAACCACATGATAAGGCGCATCTTAACTTCGGTTTATCTTACCGTTAAATTTTGTTAACTAGCAGAAAGATCATAAACCATCCTTCGCACGAAAAAAAAAATGTTATTATGAATTTTTTCTATCGACATTAGAGTAAGTATCTGAAACGGTAGAATATAAGGGGCTTATTTTAGGCACACGAAAACTGACTTAGCAGTGTATTATTTATAATAATAGTTACAAGCGATATGACAAGTGAGATTATTCGATAATACTTACTTCATACTTACTTAGTATAGGGTTGTCAATAAGCTAGACTGACCAGTCACAGGGCGGACTTTTTAAGGCTCGGATAATCAACTCAACATTCAAATTATTTTACTTATGTCCTAGTTTTTAGAAGTCTATTGAAAATCATTAAAATCAAATCATTTTTACCATTTCAATTTTCTAGACTTTTAAACTACAGACAATTTACCTAAGTATATAGAGGAACAGCTCGAAGCACAATATTTATAATAATATTATGCAAAATATTAAAACCCTAGCAAGCTGGATTTGGAACTGAAAAGTCGGCAACCCTGGACCAGAGGGTATGCAAGATAATTAAGTGGCACGTGTGTTCGCCATTATATCTCTATCAGCTTCGCAGAAAAACTTCAAAGAGCCGCGACTATTGTACAGCGCAAAACATGCGCTCTCCATATTACATATCTATGACTCTACATCAAACTTGAATACAGTAGAAGTTGCGATATCAAAATTTATAGCTATTGTAGTTGATTTTCATTGCATTTTTATAACATCTATACATATAATAAAACAGTAAAATTAGTGTTTCTACATTTAATATTTTTACAAAATAATCAATGTTGGGTGCTAAGGAACAGTAATAGAACACATATCGATAAAAAAAGTTGTCGGTTTGTCTGTTTGTGACGCGCTAATCTCAAGAACTACTGAACGGAATTTGAATTCATCTTTTTTTATTTAATAGCTATTAGGTCTGGGCAATATATCGGATACTCTTTGCCCGGGAAAATGTACGGTTGTCGCGTGATATATAATTTTTTGCGCAACGAAGTTGCGGGCACCAACTAGTATTATATACAGACAGAGCCTTATTTCCTTAATTCAATTCCAAACCGTGAGTTTGTAAGTGAAAGCAGTCGAAGTTATTTTGGCGCCATTGCGAGCGTTTTGTGACGTCACAAAAATTCAGACATTACCGTGGCATGTCTAATTGCATTCTGATTATAGTCATGTCGAAACTGAATTTCGGTTAGTGTGAATGTTTGGCAGTGTTTCTCTGGCGTCCTCCCAGAGACACACGTCTTAACCGATCTTTATCGTGTTTTTCTACTTCTTTATAGTTTCCGGTGCTAGTAAAAATATCAAAACACGCTCAGTTAATACCTATTAGTTGCTACAAAATGTACGATGGGAAAATAACAACTTTTATTGAAGTCTGAGCGCTGTTTTTCTTTGTTTCGTATCTATCTCCTGGCTGAAAATACCCGAATGACTCACGCGTGATCACATAAATTAATGAAGCACTCGTTTTATTAATAGATCAAAAATATTGAAATTACTTCGTCTTAATTCAGTTTGCCCTGAACGCCTATAAACTAAGTTTTAAAAAAACTCAAATAGTTGTATAGACGATTAAAAAAAGAACATGGAACAGCAGTTTTCACCTTAATCAAATAATATTTGATGACTTGATTTCAAATAAATTTTAATATAATTATTATAAAACGTGACATGTAAAACGAAAGTTAACCTCAAAATCTTGTCTAGTACCCGTAACACCAGAAGGATTTCTTCTGTTACTAACCACGGGGCCATACTGACGAGGTGTGATTATTATTATTATTTAATACTCCTAATCCGAAATGTCTCAGGTAAGGTTTACTCTATGAATCTGTATCAATTTTTTTTTTTAATTTGCTTCAACAACCATTTAACATTTACCTTACACATACAAATAAAAATCTGTCTGTCTGACAGTAAAATTAATTTGAAATCATTTTTAACTGCACAGATAAATAATGTATATTAAATTCCGATTCGACACTTTGCGAAACTAATCAACTTCTACCACTGAGTGTTCTGAAAGTTACGAAACTGTCTAAAACTAACCTTTTAGATAAAAAAAAAACCGTTTGTCTTTGAATATATTTAACAAGGGCCTGTGTAATTGGCACGACGCTTGGCTAGGACCCAACTTCTATCGGCCCAGATAGGATATGAATCCGCTCCGATAGATGTTCCACGTTAAAAGGAGATAGGTATATTAAAATATACGACTGTCAATAACGTCGTTTTTGAAACGATTACATAACTTTAATTTAGATTAAATTCATGTTATCTTTTCTGAGACGACGATGATTTTATTAAAAGTATTTTTTTTAAATATATTTATATATTATATTATATTTTTTGTATTTATACAAGGCACGCCAGACCTATCGTAACTATTAATAAAAGATTTATTACAATTGTTAATGAAATTTTAAATACCGACCCAAACTACTAATATTAAACTTCGACTTCGTAACTAACTTCTGCTTTTCATCCGCTTCTTTCATGCACCTCAACAACAACCAACTCACCATTTTCTTCTTAACACTTTACTTGAAAGAAGTTAAGGTATCATTTACTAAGTATGTAGATTTAAAGTCGTCTCAGGCTGACCGCTCGCTCACAGTCAGCACCAACGGTGAAATGTACGAATTATTATCAGCGAGACCGCTATTTGTGATTCTCTAAAACCCTTTCTAGTTACTCCTTCTTGCTTCCTAATTCTTTCATAAATTTCGGGCCATCAGCGTGAGACTAACATATAAAACATACACATCCTACATATAAAAGAAATGTAAAATAAAAGCGACGATAACAATGTTAAGGCCGAAGAGAGTGTATCGCGCTATCAGCGATTACCCTATCGCGATATCAAAACTATGACTGATGCTTTCCTCCGCTTATCAACGCGATTGTTATAATTTGCTAAAGATTTCATATGGAATGTATTCGACAGAAAAATATTATAGCATACATGATAGCGACCGCAGCTCTATTGAGCCAAAAGTAGTTTCGCGCGAAATTTGGAAATGTTTCCGTAAAAAATATCTAATGTCCTTAACCGGAACTCAAAGTTAAATAATAAAATTAAACAATCGGTTTAGCGGCTTAAGTGTGAAGAGACAATGGACAGACACACTTGCTAAAAGTTAGTATGAACTATAAATGTTAAAAAGCAACAATTAGTAGCGAAGTTTCCGTATTTTTTGTCTGCTTCTTATATTTCTGTAAGGAAGTGATTTTGATAGGTACGTTGACTCATTCGTGCGAAAGCATCGACTGCGATTAGAGAGTCTCAATTTAAGTAGACTTGAACTAAGTAGAGTAATAATAGGTTTTATGTAACTGTTTAAATAGCTGTCTACATTGAGAAAACGTGTTGCAGAATACGAATCTACAATCAAATTAAACCAATGATATTTGTGCTCATATCAAAAATGTAAACGAAAAGCTTGCACCGAAGAAACCGCTTACATGAGCGAAATGAACGTAAAATCCGCTTAAATGCTACGAGCTTAGGTACAACATTAAGTACACATATACATAATTATTTCGTATAAGTTATTACACGTAGGGTACGAAATATGCTTGTTAACTTCATTCTCCTACAATATATATTTTTTGACATTTCTTTGGATTAACTTCCTCCTATATAAAAAGGCGTCGCAGGTTTTCTTAATTCAAATTCAATTCTAATTTCAAAATCTGTCACGAAAGTGACATTTATTTTTCTTCGCAACCGCAACTTTCGAAAGCATAGAAACAATTCATAAATCAATGAGGAACAATGAAGTCGTGGTGGCCTACATACGTCAGCGGGGAAAAGTCGAACCTCCAAATAACGGACCGAGATCATCAGACAATATAACTAACAGGGCCAGGCTGTATATAATTCGGCGAGTATATAGTATGTAGACCAAATCTATTTGTTCTACATTTCGCATCAGTACAGTTCATACATCTCGTGGTAATAAAATCATGTCCAAGTACTCTTACTTGGACATGATTTTATTACCACGAGTCTATTTTGTAGACTTTCAAGCAATTTTCAATGATTAATAACTAAACCTAATGTGAAAACATATAAGAAATGAAAATTTACTCAATACGTAACAATATTTTCGAATAAAAAAGTAATGAATAAACGACTAGACTAAAATTTAGTTAAGTGTTTTTTTTTTAAGTTTTAATCAGCACGCATTTATCGATGGTATGACATTTTACAATTTTTAGTTTTGTACATTTTGTAGTTTTTTTTTTATTTTATCTGCAGCGATTATCGAAATTATATGAAACGGCATCGTAAAACGTATGTGCGAAAAATGTAGCCTCGAAACCTATAGCATTCGTTTATAGCGCGATCGATGCTGCGGAAACATAAATAAAATATGCCTGATTATTATACTTTAATAATAATTAGGCATATTTTATTTGACTTCTTAATTTTAAACTAAAAACGAAAGACATAAACAACCAAAGACAAGCTTTAACTTTGGTTCACAACTTTTAATAACTTATTTAGTCGGTTCCTCATGAGTTCAAAACTGATGCGATTGTTAAACGATTTATTATCGCCTCGACCTTTCGCCGTCTTTGAAGTATAAACGACATAACAGTACAAGTATTCGACGATAAACTGGCAATAAACTGCAGATGGATTCATCATGCACGTGTAATATAAGAATGAGTATGTTTCGTCCAGTAATAATATTAAATCACTGGTTTTTCCCGCGCAAAATTTTGCGTCTTTGACTGTCATTTGGTTTTTTTTTATTTTGTTATTCCATAGGTGCAATGTAGGTGCACATATTGCGCACGGTGGCAAAAAACGAAAACCAGACGGTCGGCGGCACACAAAGTGTTGCTTTTATTAAATTACTCTTAAAGCGAACGTGCCTTTTTATAACATACATACTACATATTCATTAATAGTACCTATCTACCTAAACAATCTGAAAAACTCAAATAAAATCAATATTAAAAGAATAAATAACAAAGAAATTTCGTTAAGGAACATTGAAAAATATAACAATGTTTAAAAATGCGCTTGAAGCTTGTGAAAACTAATAGCCGTGAAGTTAATTACAATTGCTAATTCGCGTTTCAACTGAAACAAACGATGTTGTACTAAATTTCACTGTTAAATGTATCTTGTAGACTAATGAATATAAGTTAAAAAATAAAAGCAAATGAAATCAGAAAAATCGACTTTAATATTACAGGTGAATGCAAAAAGCATGTCCATTATACAAAGGGTAAAGATGTCAGATTGATAAAGGAAGTCGGATATTTAGGGCCTGTTTCATCGCTTACTGATAAAGTTTCTGTTATCTATCTATGTATCCACAACTTTATTTGACAGATTCTCCATACAACATCTATCAAATAAAGTTGTGGATAGAGTAAGCGGTAAATGAGGCCCTTTGTCTCTTATGTCTGTCAGTATTTAGTTCTAATTTTTGTTGTCATAAGCGTTGTTCTACTTAAGTTTAATTGTTTTACTGCGCTAAAATTCTATTCAAAAGGTAAAATAAAGAGGCTGAAAACCAACTAAAATCGTGACCAAATACTGTTAACGCTGTGAAAAATATAACACGTGATTTCTAATAAATCTGTTATGGCGAGTGACTTAGAGTTTTATAGAAATTGACCGGGAAAATATAAACCGTGTTTATTTATTAAATTTCAAATATCTGAACATAGCACACGAACGTAAGTATCGAGTTTTGGTTAAATAAAATGCTAGCATAACGATGGATAATGGATGCTTACGAATTTTTCAAGAGGATGTAGGTAACTTGAAAAGTTTAAATGTCGTCGTATAAAATACTACTCAATCAATGCTACTTTTCGTTTTAACTTTATAACTTAAGAACGGGCTCGCCTACCCAAAGCAAATGTTTTGGTTTTGTTGTGACTGTAATTAGTTGATGGTTTATGTAGAGTTTGCTTAATATCGGTAGAGTGGTTCTTAATTTATCACTTACGTATTGAAAAAATACATTAAACAAATGGCGAATAACTTTGCGGTTTAATTAACTTTTTTCTAGCTCGGAATTGTGCAACCAAAAAAAAATTATACGAAGCGGAAACGCTTAGATAATCATAAATTATGCCAAATTTGAGTACTAAAGTTATTTTATTAAATTTTTACTAATTTTATTATATGTATGAAAGTCTTAAGCGGATTTTTAAGTCTTAAGCGGATCTGCCTGTCTGTTCCTGTAACGCTGAGGCGATTTTGAAGACAATAAAGAAAGTTGAGAAAGAACTGCGCAGATTTTGCCTTAAAAATGTTCTCAAATATCTTGAATATTACACGTATCTTATCGACCAATCTTATAATATTCATGTTTTGAAATGTGCAAAAACAAATTTTCGTGTAATGGCGAAAGCGGCTTAGTTATCGACATAACGGACTATCTGCGGGCAATTACTAGGGCCAGGGCTGTAGAAAGTGTCTTTCACTAGCGACACTCGCAACAATCACCGAATCATATTTCATCTAATAATCTACAAGTTACAACCAGTTTGCTGTGCGAATTAAAGCATGTTAGATGTTCGACTGGTAGAGATTGCTTATTAACAATAAGTTCGCCTTTTGCGCATCATTGTACAATGTACATTTAAGTTATTCTTAAGTGTACATTTTTATACATTTAGTGTGCATAAAAGTGTTATTGTTTTTTTAATGTTTTGGTAACTATTTCATTAGTATACATAAATGTTGCCGAATAGTATCGTGTATTTTGGCGCTATAACTGTTGAGTTTTACAAATCGAGACTGATTGCTCTTGAGTTTAAATGAATTCGACCAAGAGTGGTGTAGTTATAAATTATTTTAAAGTAGCTGTTACCCGTGACTACGTCCGCATGAAACTTCATAAAGTATCCCGGTTTAACATTTTTGTTTACTGCTCGGCTTCTATTACTTATATCGACGAACTGGACTAATCGGCACAAAAATATTTTTTTAATCCCGACCAGTAGTTACTGAGATTCAAACAAACAAACGAACTCTTCAGCTTTATGACTATTATTAGTATAAAAATAGACAAAAAAATATTTTTTGTGATGTAAATAGTATTAATGTATAATCCGCAATAAATATTAGTTCAACCATTTATTCAACTACCATTGTTATAACAATTAATAATAGAGTGATTTTAGATCAGTTAAGTGTTGACAATTTACTTAAGAGAGAGAAATGCGAATATAGATATCTGCGCTTGATTATAAAGGTAAAGCTAGCTTGTTTAACTGTAGTTACTTGTTGTTTTAAACGTATTAAATGCTTCGATTAAAGCACTTTATTTAATTTTGTTATTATTCATTTCGCTTTATTAATAAAACGACTAAAATGTCGACACAACATTTGTAGCCCGTGTGCTCTCGTCTTCAACGAAACAAATAAACGAAAAAATCTTACTTTTCTACTGAAATTAGAAAATTCTTTAATTTCCCTAGATAGCAACGATAGAAATGTTTCGAGTAAGTTTATAAATTATCACATTGCCTTTCATAGGCATAATAACTTATTGAGGTTTATCACACTAATATTGTAGATGTGAAAGTTTATTTGGATGTTTGTCCGCAAAACACGCAGAAAGTAGAGCAGATTTTGATGAAAACAAAGTAGTACATGTCGTATCAGCTGAATTTTGCTTCTTCAAGAATTAGAAAGCTAATTAATAATGATGTTGTATTTTCTAGTAATTGAACTAAAAACTTATTTGTCATCTTATTTAACTTAAATATTAGAAGGCAAAGAATATCATTCGACTCGAATAGAGAACATTTTATCCTTTTCTATTGACATGGAAATACGGTACGGTCGTAGCCACATCCGGTGCAAGTTTTCGATCTTAGCACTTGGGAATAAGACTCAAAAGGCTGTCGGCGACTGTACATAATATTATGACGCAGGTCAGAGTTCAACGTATGAGCCCTTTGAATGTAGTTTCTAGTTCGCCTTATACAAACATAGCTTTTTGCCTTTTCAAATTACTGCTTTATTTCAGAAGTGCTCACAAAAACTTGTTATGCAAGAGTACGTGAATGTTGCTTAGTTACTTTTGTATTCATTTTAAGGCACGTCATAATGTAGTTCCTATATAGGTATCTAAATTATTTATATGAAAGTACTTTATATTTTGACTGATTTAATTGATTGAATTATCGAATAAGCTTAACAATGAGACGGAATTATATACTTTATCCCAGTTGAAATAAGAAGTAAAAAACGTAAGTAAAACGTCTTTTTTTTTTGTCAAAATTTTACTCAAGTTAAATATTTTTAATTGTAAAGCGGATAATTTAAACACAAACCAAATTGTGTACGAATTAGGTTTTGTTTCGTAGTCTCTGCGACCTACAAACACTATTATGTTAATTTACAATTTGCAATAGCAATTTCTTTAAAAACATCGTTAACTCCTTGTTATGGAAATACGTGTTATACCTATCATCATTATACAATAATTTATTATTATATGTTTTTGTTTATGTGAATGTTAGTTAAATAAAGTTCATGATTCAGCAACGACTTTATATTTATGATTTTACAAATATTATGCCAGAGTTTATCTTAAGATTGAAGAGATAAATATTAGAGATTAAAAACTTATCGGCATATAAATTTTGATGCTAATCTCTGTAATTATCCGGTCACAAAACTGTCATAAACACTTAAATCTCGGAAGCTAACTTTTCAGGAATAGACATAATTTATTTTGCCTTTTCTTCTCTATAATGGTTAATAGAGCCTTTAGCCTCTCGCTAATTAAGTATCTAATTAGTGTCAAAAGTGTAAATTTACATGCCGTTTTTTAAGAAATAATATTTAACATTATTGGTTGACTGGTAGAGAATGCCCTATGGCATTAAGTCCGCCATTGTACACTGTGCAAAAAGTGTAAAATAAATAAATAAATAAACATTATTAAAACTTATATCCAATTAATATAGCTTTTGTGTAAACTAAAACTTAGTTTGAACAATTTAGTGTTGTGTAAAAATTTTGATTTTGTTTAGCAAGTTGAAAAGGCGACTGAAATCGTATAGAAGTTAATGAATTCGCAGTTTAGGTAAATGAGTTCGTCGTGCTAGTTACATTCAATTAAAATTTATCAGTGCCAAATCGTGACGTTCGCAAAAAGTAGACATCGCTCCGAGATAAACTCCTGCCTGTATCTCATGCTGTAGAGATACCGATAGTCCACAAATGAGTACGATAATTGGGAGGATGTTTATAATTTGCGCACATGGTAACGCGACACCACACTGTCGGGGCCGGCTAGATAAGTCGCGGAACCGGCCGGCAAACTTTACCGTGCTAATATCGCAAACGAAACTCGGCTCGCACTTCACAAGTACTACACATACATCACAATCCGTAGGTTTGGCACAACACGAGCTTAGCGGAAACCGATAGTGCGTCGTTCACGTTTGGCGCGGCGCTAGTTGGCGCGCGACGACCGTCCGGCTCTACGGTTGATGGGCGACTGGCGTGAAGTGGCCGAAGAAAGCTGCGGGGAGGGGGCGGGGCGAGCGCGCGGGGAGGGGCGGGGGGCGCACCTGCGACGCGGCGAAGCTACCCGCCGAACTACGCAATAAACGCTCGATAAACTTTCTCATTAGCCGCGCCTAACCGTGTGTATGAGGCTACCATAAGCTCCGTATGTGTAGACGCAACGCTCGGCTCTGGAGCTTACCGTTGCGTCCGCGCAGCCATTCAAATTAGTTGCATAATGCGCCCGCTAAATGTCACATTACGTCGAGTTTCCTAATTTGGATTGCGTATGCGCTGAAAAATGTGCTCGTGCTCTACATCAGTAAACGTTATGAGTGTTAAATGAAATTTCAGAGCTTTGATAGAGTTGGCTCTACATTTCCGTTGTTATTCATCGATGTCCAAAACGTAATTGTGTTTTTAAATAAATAAGAAAAAAAAAGAAACCACCTCATTTTTAGAAACGATTAAAAATTTTTAAGTCTTATCTGAAACGGAACAAAAACTTTTCATGTCATTTTCAAACAAAAAAAATCATGAAATGTCTTCTTTACGAAGGTTTTGTAGTACCACCTAAAATTAATACCTAATGAGTATTGTTAAGTCTCATCACTTAATTAATCGCGGTCGGAATCACGCGCGCGGCTCAAGTAATTGGCGCTTGTAGAGAGTTGGTGATTAGATCCTTATACCCGGCATACATATACTAATTATTATAGTCGGCTTACAGTACCAGAATCCAGTGCTATTAGCAAAATTCCAGTACATTTTAGTTCATACCTGTGCCTATTTGCTTTCCTCCAGTTACAGTCCAGCGGTCGATTTGATTAGTGGACTAGAAAAACGTGAAATCGATTCGATTATATTTCATCTAATCCTGATCAAACTACAATATGTTTATGAAAAGTTGATAGAGTCGGGGCTTATTAGTTACGAGTCAGGAGGAAAATTGAGAATGCCAGGGAAAACCCAACAATAAAGTGAAGTTTTAAGATTGCGTCTATTCAAAATCGCTGTTGATTCTGAGCTGATCAAAAGTGCTATCGAATAGATAAACGGTAAACATCTATCAAAAACATTTGTTAAGACGTTACTGTCAACAAACTCTACAGCATTTTTACGGGTTTTTCGTCCAATGCACGATCACGTACATTATGTTCGTAGGAGTCAATGGACGGTAAATATAGCCCAATTCGTAAGCACATACCGAATTTGGAGTAGGGCTGGTGACCGACGATGGAGACATTAACGATATTAACATTCCCCTTACATTTAGGTTAATCCAGATTGATTTGTCATGGTTTTAGTTCAATTTTTCTTTGTAGAAAGTAATGCAACATACATCAAAATACACTTCATCATCGAATCCTTGAATTCAATACGATTAGTTTTAGATTCGCGATTTTAATAATCGACTGAGAGAATAAGTGTTTACTTTTATAGTACTGGGTTCTGAATTCTGATCTCAAATCGACACTACCCATATGTTTACACAATTTGTTTACAAATAGTTATTCGTATAGTAAACCGATCTTGACACAGCGCAAGCTTGTAAATATAACAATGTAAACTAAACGACGTTCACAGTTATTTAACCTCTAACAAGACTCTTATTTCTAATTCATAAGGATTATTTTTATAAACTACTATGTAGAGTAGACACCGTTCTGAGAATACAATATCAAACGGACGTCGAGCCGGCGATGTTTGTTTTCGACGAAAATATCTCTACAAAGAAATAAAACAATCGAATATTTTGATGACGTAATAGTTCTTAACTGTTATTCGTTTTTTGATTGAAGAAAGCGATGAAATTTTAATGACACGTTTTCAGTGTCAATATTAGTATAAAATGGCTTTTAAAGTCACGAAAAAATATTTAAAAAATCCACACGAATAATTTCGCGCGGTGAAAATGCAGAGTGCGAACGGAACGTTTTTTTATTTTACTTGTTTCCAAACAAATGAGGTTTTTGTGTATATATTTTAACGCAATATTCAGATATGATACATCAATGATATAAATGCGAAAGCGTGTCTGCGTATATTCTACCTGGTACTTATTAACGCCCTTACGGCTCAATCAATTTTGCAGAGTTTTGGACACACCATGAGTCCCGGAAAAATGTACGATTCCCACGCGAAATACAAATTTTGCCACAACGGGGTGCGGGCAAAATTTTAAGTATTTATTTATTCCAAAAATGTGTAATTTTTTAATTTCCTAGTGTTTAATAAAGAAAGTAACTGCAGATTGCTTATAAGCAAAGCTAGCACGGGTCACTAGTAAGTAACTTTTAGAAGTCATTATAGTCCAGAGCGAGTTGATTTTAACTTTCAGTGTGTTAAGAAACTTGCTGTTTACCGTCACTTGCCATCGTAAACAAGTGGTGTTCGTTTGTTCGACTAACCCCAAACTTCTTGCGCAGGGCTATATTAGCTTTATACCGAAGGACATAAGAACAAATCAGCGTCAAGTTGTGTTTTGATTGTTTTAATTCAATATAGTAGTTAAAAGATTACTGAGGACGAAATAGTAATATGTAATTGATCGGATAAGGAAACTAGACGAGTCTGAAATTCTTATACATACATAACTTGTTATTTATTAAATCACAATATATAAAATAGTATAGGAAGATAAAATTAGGATGCGATGTTTATCCTTTTGAAATTTTTTAAATTATAATAATAATAAACATTTATTTTAGATTTTTTTTCGTTTCTCGGTCATAAAAATAGAGCTTCTGTATCCACTGAAATATCTTTATTTAATCAAAATTGCGTTATTTTGTTTTTATATGTATCTATTCATTTACACCGTTACTCAAACATATTCTTTACCATTTTTTTTGCTATAACCTAGTGAGACAGGTGACCGACACGACTGGTAACTGGTAAATGGTTTTAACTGGTAAAAAAATTAGTAAAATAATATCAAGAGCTTTGGAAAGTGACGCTAATACAATAATCATAAATGCATAAATAATAAATCTACTGTAAGGATATAAAGGATCAATTGAATAATAAGCAAAACCGCTAAATGATCTAAGCGCCAAGTTTATTAATTATAAATCATAGTTATTTGTTTTCGAGTATATATTTTAGAAAGTTGTTGTGATATATCTAGAAGCTATCGAGGATGAAATCGACAAGATATTTTTAATACATACAAATTAACAGAAAGGATCAAGCACTTAATTTTTGTTTCTTATTATGTATATTTTCTTATATATATTTTCTTTTTAACTTTGAATAATATTGTCAAATACATACTCTTATCCTTATTTGTACTGTACATGCAAAAGTATGTGTATCTGTATATCTGTTGCTTTTTAGTCTTAACGCCCAAACTGCTGAACTGATTACGCTGTTTTAATTTGATTAGAGATACTTCGTGTCCTTAGGTCTTCCCCTGGACTCGAAGTGTCTCTATGTAGAGATATTTGTCTTTTTGTCAACTTATCTCAAAAAAGAATGTACGGTTCGCGCGCGATAAGCTAATTTTGGCACAACAGAGCTGTCTACAGGCTTCACCAAGTATTTTTTGGTTTAAATATGTCTTAAATATACATGATTTATCGTGAGATATGTATAACAAAAAATGAAATTATTCCTACACATTCTCAAATACAAGTAATATTTAATTTGGTTGTGGCCTAAATA
>JAOTAV010008958.1:0-28102 GCA_026546445.1 Cyclargus thomasi | reverse complement strand
CAATGTACATAGAAGACACAACATATAAACTAGTACAATAAAAACAAAACTACCACTTAAATCCTATAACTAAATGATTATAGGATTTAAGTGGTAGTTTTGTTAGTTTATTATTAATTGTTATTTGTTTTATTATTCAATCTTTTTTTCTAGATACGAAAAAAATGGAATGTTTTTTTCTTTCTTAAAACCCTTAAAACAAGATTCAATTTTAACAATTATCCCAATTGTAGGCCAGGGAGTCGCGGCACAATCGCCTATCGTGTATTAGTATATGATTAGTTAATCATACGGCTAGGCAGAACATTAAAAATTGTAACTGTAAATCTTCCTTAAAACTCTGAAAAACCTTAATTTAATGGCCTATTTTATATGCAATAAAACCAATTATAGTCTGAGAGGCGGCACTAACGCCTATCATACATTAGTAGATGATTAATTAATCATCCGGCTAGGCGGAAAATTGTGCAGCTGCGTCTCAAACGGTTACAGATCTATTTCTTGCCTCGTTAAACATTAAATAATTCCCACTATGAGACATTTAAGACCCGTTCTGCGGGAGTTTTGTAACTTTTTGTAAATTTAAATTTAATTTATATATTTTAGTTCAACTACTCATTTTCCTAGTATTTTCACATATATTGTAACTTACTATATAAGATAATATTTATTAAAGATTTAAAATATTTGTTCTTTTACGATAGCGAAGCTGGGGGCAAAAGCTAGTCTTAAAAAATTTATAGATCTATATAAGCAATTTTAGTACGTTGATAAATATCAACCAAAAGACTTCAATATATTTTTTTTAATAGATTATATCAAGAACAAAAACATCTCCACCCCTCACACCCTAACCTCAACTAATTGTTCGTTTTGCTGGCGACTGCCGTCACATAGGCTACATAACAAAGCCTATGTCCTCCATTCATTAAAACTTATCACAATGGAGTGGCACATGATTCAATAATCCGACCGGGGGGCTCCAACTTGGCCTATGAGGTAATTCTACGTATAATATTCAAGGGTTATGTTGAAGTTGGGCTATATTTTATACGTACAAGGACATCGGACAATAGTCCAGGAGCGGGAGGCGTTGTTAGTGAGTTATGATGTCCACAATAATGGAGTGATATATTATGGGATATAAATCAATATGAGGCTATAAAGTTTCTTGAATTATTGTTGTAAAAATCGTAATCGGTGTATATTTTTTTTAATTTTTGTATAATAATAAAATGAATGAATAGAGTAAAATAGATTTTTTTGAGAACGTAATGTTTTTCGGAGACCAAAATTAGACCAAAAATAGCCCATACATACATTGCTCGATTTGTCGCTTCGTTCGGGAGTAAAAAAAGAAAAAACCAACAAACATACTTTCTCTTTTAAAATATTAATAATGATATGCGGGTTTATAAATACACACAATAATTTTAATACTTTGCAGAGTTAATACACCTCTTAACACAAAATAACTGATTTTATATTAAAGTATAAAAGTATTAATAAAATATTCCGAGTAAAGTCAGGAATGTAATCATTCTGTAAAAGTTTCTTCTTTTCTACTTATAAGATATAAATCAGCTGTTTTATATAAGAAAAAATTTGAAGAGTATATTATGTATAGTAATGTCCAAATTACTAAATAACGTTTTATTTATTTGAATTCCATAGTTGAAATTATGATAAAGTAACTCCATTGTTGCTGGCCGTTTTTTACCGGTACGTTTATACACGAGTCATAGACGAAAAACCTCCAGCTTTTATAAAGTGACAAGTGTCTGGCTGTCACTGAATAATAAATTAATATTTCCAGCCACCCCCTAGCCTACAGCAAGTCACGTCTTACCCGACTGCACAGGGAAAGTTGGGAGTTTTGTCATATTTTAGCGAAGCTTTGTAGATATTGTTGTTTGATTTACGAGCATAATCTTAGCACCACAATAGAAATAAGGAGCTAGTATGCCGACTTCAATTGAAGTTACAAGTCGGCGAAAGTCCGGCTGTAGGAAGGCTTAAACTGCAGAACAACAGAGAGTCGCGGCGCGCGATGGTCGATATTAGGTTTTGTTCAAATTCAATATTAAAATTCTTTTTTAACACAATTAATACTTAAAATTATAAAGAACGCAGTGTATACGTCGTCTAATTCCATGCAAAGTGAAATTTAAATTATGGCAACCAGATAAAGGATGATTTGATGAAACAATTGTTATAATTTCAACCTAATATCTATTATTCACACATTAAAACTCAGAAAGAAAATATATTTTTTCACGAATATTACGTCAAATCTATAAATTTCGAAAACACTTGTAAGTCGGGGTACTGGTTCGTCTCTTTATTGAGCTAGGATCCAGGTTTCGTGTCTGCAGATAACGTACAAGGGAGTCTGGCGTGCATAAATGACAATATCATAGAAATATCTATCTATTTATGTATCACATTTACATGTAAACTAGCTGTACCGGCGAACATTGTTACGCTAAGTGGAGACATGCTTGAGGAGCCTTAAAGGTCTTCAAACTTCAAAAATTGACAATTTGACGCCGTCCGCCGAGTGTTCCTTTATTGGCACCGCACGCGCTAAGCGCACCTAAATTGCAGTCAGCGAATACGCTCAAAATACAGCTATTCCCAACAGTTCTATACGTTTCCATTGTGTATTGTGATAATACAAAATGTATTTACCCAAAACGTCTTGGGGGAGAGGGACTGGTAGGGTACGAGTCCCGTGGGATCGCGAGGGTCTCTCCTCTCACGTCATATGGTAATACCACTTTTTATAGTTCATTACAATAATTGTTCTGACGGGATTACGTCAGATTTTGGGTTTTGGAATATGATATTCGGTCGTATGTTAAATAAATCATTCTTGCCTTGAAATAATTTTCTGGATGCACAATGAGTTTTGCACATACAATTATTAATTAATTATTTATCTAGGACGTTCCGAGAAGTCTTCGGAATGAAGCGCGCGCCATGTTGCAGAGAATTCGTGACAAAGCACAGCTTTTACGTTCAATATTAATATGTATGTTAGTCTTTAAGGTTTGTATTGTATGGACTTTTGTAGCCTGAAATAAATGGTTAAAAAATAACTCACATATAATATACAAGCGATACTGGTGCTCTGTAAAGCTTTTAGCTTAGATAAAAACTTTAGACTCTACTTTATTCCAAATCCACATTTGTTTACGCATCATTATCGACTTTAGATATGAAATTAGTAACTAAGGAAGGTTAAAAAGAGGGTGTACGTAGAAGCTACGATTAAAAATTTACCGGTATCTCAAGATGGAAAGCGCTATACACACCTAAGCGGCCGACAGACGCCGACACCTGTCTGAGGCACGGTGACTTATGTGGAAAGAAGCGACGGCAACTGCTGTTGAGCCGCTGACATGTTGCCGGCATAGCATTCCGTCATGCAATAAGTAAAGCTGCCGACCCGTCGACAAAATGTTGCCGACAAATATCGACAGTGTGTAACGCGCCTTACGTTCCGAGTTCTTTTAATCGAATAAAGTAAACATCTATTCGTGTGTTTATCATTTGGCGTCCATATAAAATACGCAGACCCACCCCACGCGTGCAGGTGAGCTCCATTCACGGGCGCATTTATATGTTAATGCGGAGGGTAAGATGGCGGCCGAGCCGATCTCTCCCCAGGCTCTCCCGAACTCTCCCTCAGCTCTCCCGATCTCTCCCGGCTGCCGAAAAATTCCGCACTCGTAAATCTAATTCCGCCGATCGTCCCGCTGATATTTGCTCGCAATTTCGTCCCGTTTTGTTTGTACAGCCGCGACATTGTTGACTAGATTCACACGTCTACGTCATTTTACGTTTATCCCGAGATAAAGAATAGTGCTTTACGAAGAATAGTCGCTTACTTTAGGTTGGTTTTACATTTTGATAACGACATCAAAATGAAAAACCAACCTAAAGCAAGCAAAGATTCTTCGCAGTTAATATATGTTTTTTTTTATTGAAATCAACAGCACGTAGATTGAATTTCATAACACATTTCTATAATAATATTATACAGAATTCAATCTCATTGCACTAGTCGATACCTAACTTAAAATGAATATTACAATTAAAGCGACTTTTTAAAATGACTTTGTAAAATCGTATATACTTTGGTTGTGAACTTCGCTTTATTCTACTCACTGACTGACGCTGACTTTTGAGCTACTGAAGCTAAATTTCCTAAATTCGACATTTTCGACCCTCACTTGGAATCTGAATCTACGTTAATACATCGTTGGCAATAATCGACGATTTAAAGTTATGAAGCGGTGCTGTGTCTAACGTGGATATACTGTGGACGTGGTGGGTTTCCACCATTACCTCTCCTGCTCATCCGTTGCCTGAAGAATATAGACACTTACCTGTAACAAAAAATACTTTTATTAGCGTTTATCGTCTAACAAAAATGACGCCTAAAAATACTACCTGTTCTATCTATATTAGTGTATGTATAAAATATAGTTATCTATAAAGTCTTTCATTGTTCCTGGGTTTTTTTAATGTGTATCAAATATGTGTACGAGTATAGTACTAAAGTATTTAATATATTTCCATTGTCTGGTACCTGTAACACAAGTCCCTCGGTTACTTAGCACGGGGCCAGATTGACGTGGTGTGAAGCGTCCATAGACATTATTATTGATGAAAATACTTTTAGTGTCTGTTTCACCGCTTACAGATGGTCTATCCACAACTTTGTTTAACAGATGGTCAATGGAGAATCAGTCAATAAAGTTATGGATATCCTAACAAAACCTTTATCAGTAAGCGGTGAAACAGGCCCTTAAAGTCTTATATTATAGCATTATCTACCATCCAAATACAAAACAAAATAAATTTTAAAACGACAAAACACTTCCAAAAATACTAAACAATTTTCATACCTTTTCGAGAACAACATCGCGAAAACCCTTCACATTACGCAGGGCCGTAACTTCAAGTTTCCCTGCAGCCCTTAACGCACGCAATAAATTATATTAAACGACAAATTAATTAAATGACGAAGATACGTGCGTAGGTGTCTGAAGTGTATCGATATCTATTATATATAAAACAAGTCGGGTTTTCCTTCCTGACGATCTACCTCCAGAACGCACGAACCGATTTCGACAGTTTTGCATTCGTTAGGAAGGTCTCGGGCTCCCTGAGGTTTATAGCGAAGAAAATTCCGAAAAAAAAAATTAAGAGTAATGCAGGAAAACAGGGAAAAGTGTTTTGCACTTACAGCGCCATCTCTGATACCTGGCTTGCACTACAACGGTGCTTGACAGCTACTCATTATACTCTGCTCAATTAGTTTCTCATATTGGGTTTAAAAGTTTATTGCGGGTTCTGTTAAGAGGTGATAGGCGTTTAATTTTTTTACAGAAAATGACGATTCCCATCCTTGTTACCCTTGTCCCACGCGGACGAAAGAGCTAGTTTTTTATGAAATTAGGGGGGGAACGAGCTAACGGGCCACCTAATGAACAGCAACTACCGTCGCCACTGGTCGCTTGCAAGATCAGAAGAGTTGGTATTGCGTTGTCGGCTTTTAATGATGGAATAGAATAGATTTAGGGAAAAGAACTAACAGGTAGGGAGACGTCCCTACAGAAAATTCACTCACATTTTATTTATTTATCTGGGATATACCTATATTTATATAGATATAGGTATATCCCAGTCGAGCCGATAAGAATTGAAACAAGGACCTTCTTTTCTAGCAGATACCTAAAATACAGTTCCTAAATTTTTTTGCACTCCCCAATTTTCTTAAAACATCGATGTCTTCCCTAGCACAACCCTTCTCACGAAATTTCATGTAAAAAGTTTTTACAGTACAATTTGTTTAGACTTTTAATTGATCTATTAACATTCAAATTTTCTACGAAGTACAGTTCTGATAGGGCGAGGAAATGAAGTCGTTACTGTCCTGCCAAAGCCCACAGTATAACTTTTCTACAGTATGTTGAATTGGGACATTATGACGGCTCAGCCAGTCGCTGGTGCTGGATACAAAGTTACTTAATGTCCGCATTAGGTTCAAGCCCAGGTGAGAGAAGGTAGCATAATATTTATCTATAGTGTTAAGGGGACAACGAGTAGACGGGTCACCTGATGAAAAGGGTAACGGAAAAAGGGATAGAGAACGTAGGAGTTCGGCCTCCACGGAGCACAAGGCTGCCGCTGTTTCACGCTAGTTTTCTGTGAGTCACCGGTACTTACGAGTTATACACTGTTTAACATTTGCATTAGTAAGGAGGTTTGTGTGTGTGTGCTCTTGATAAGAGCTAGATGAAAATGGTCTACTGTATAATATTTGTACTGTGCTGATGCCTTATCTTGAACCTTGTAAACTGCAGTTAGACTTAGCTATTTGCAGAGTTATATTAATTTGAGAGAGTTTTAAAAATAAGAATCCCAGTTTTTTAAATTTGCTTGCTAATCGTGCTAAATATTTGATATTTGTTTTGTATACACATTAACAGTTTAAAAATTTTTTTTTGTTATTACTAGATTTTATTTAATAGGTAGCCATCACTTTCTTCAACGAATAATTTTCCTAAAGTCATATTTAATTAAATATATTATACTTATTATAACACGTATGTGAATGAGAAGAACCTCTTTATTATATAAACTTATGAAACATTAAAATCTTAGTGGAAGCATCATTAAAGTTAACAAACTATTTCAGAACTATTTCAGATCGTCCGTGGTGTAGTGGGTAAGACCTTTGGTTCACACTCGACAGGCGGAGTGGAGGCGCGTACCAATGAGACATTTTCCGATCACAAATACATAATACGGATGCTCATTGCCGTGGGAGAGCCATGCTTTGACAAATGTACCGGGTCGACCTTTAAGTGTGTGAGTTCACCGGTGGCCCAACTTCCCTCATTATTCACATTCCAATTTTTTTCCTAAGGGCGGCAACTCACTTGCGACTTTTCGGATGTCACGAGCGTCCGTTGACGACGCCAGTTGTTTTCCATCAGGTAACACTTTCGAATCGCTAGCCACTAAATATCATATAAAAAATCGCACCCATTTAGCGATATCTTAAGAACTCGTGTCTTTATCAGCGGCGTCACCGACAACACTTAATTATGTTAAAACAAATGATTGACAATTAAGTTGGACAGCACGTCAGGACAGAGAGTCACGCTATAGCTGTACTATCGCCTACTTCAGTACGTATCACAAAAGTTATATTTATTAATTAATTATTCTTTATTTGCTTATAAAAATACCTACATTAAAGAAAGAAAAACTAGGTTGGACTACATTAAATAAAGCAAAGGGGCGGCCTTACCGCTAACAGCGGTTTCTTTCAGGCAACCCATGGTAGTACTTGTCGAAAGCTGGCTCAGTTTTACACTCGATGTGGGAGAGCGTTAAATATGAATTCTTGAAATAAGAATGTTACCTTTATAAATTTATTTCTATGGAAGAAATTTTAAGACATCGTGTAATCGTGTTGTCATTTGTAGACACCCTCACAAAATACATATAATGAAGTATCGATGTTTGAGAAATGTAACTATTCGTGGGTATCGAGTGAAAACAACACGGGAAAAACAAGGAATGTCACTTTTTTGTCAAACTGACTTTTTAATGCCATCTGTTAGCTAACTAGTGTATTCTATTATAAAAATCAGAATTGGATAAAATCTTTACATCCAACTGTTATAGTTCAATATATATTTGTTTGTCCCTGGCTGTATATAGTCTGTTACACTATATAAAGCTGTTTTTCTATTAGTTGTACTTTTTTGACATGCCTTGTTTTTTTCCGTGTAATCTTCAAATGGAAAAATAATTACGACAAAACTAGCAATTACTTTACTTAATCACACAAGAATTAGGCTTCCTTTACTCAACGTGTGGGGAAAATCTAGTCACTTATGCCGTTCTTCACTTCGCAGTTAACACAAGCAGGCTTTTCACTCCACGAGCGATAACGCTAAGTAACTTTGATCCATGGCCGTACCTGTCCGTCGATAACTCCGGAAGTTTAAACTTAAACCGGTGCAGAACCCGGGTGTAAAATATTACCCGGAACCGCCAATACGGATAAAACCCGCCAAATCCTGTGCTATCTTTATAAGTCGTGCTGAGTTACATACCAATCTGTCTTTTACTTTAAGTGGCTTTGCCCCTTTTCACATTCATACGGTCGCCGCGCGGTCGCTGTGCCGTGTTACACCCGTGTTCATGTAAAAGCGTCTGTTGTAATAAGCTATTATATACCTTCTCTATGACACCCCAAAATGGAACTGCAGACCTGGCTGGTGAGAAGCGGAGTGGAGAGCGGTTCTATTTTCTTACTTAAAGTAGAAAAAAATATGCTTTCAAGCTGATGTGTTGTTGCAAACCATATATATTTTTTAAAGAAAACTCAATTTTAAGCACCCTACATCAAAGATCGTATGCAACCTTACTAATATTATAATTTCGAAAGTGTGTTTGTTTGTTTGTCCTTTCTTTACGCCCAAACGAATCAACTAATTGACTTGATTATTTTAATATACTTATTAAAATGATAAAGATTTGCTAAATTTGGTATTGGTATAAAAAATAAGTACCCATAGGAGGCTTTTTTTTATAAAAATAAGGGGCAAGCGAGCAAACGGGTAACCTGATGGAAAGCAACAATACAATAGTAGTTTTTACACGTGATTTTCGAAAAATCAATCAAGATAATATAACAATAGTATAATGGAGGAAATTAAAAGAGAGCCAGTTACGGGCCTACGTCATTTGGTCGTAATATGACATTTCTATGTAGCTCGTGGTTCGCCGGTTAGGTTTGACCTAACCCGAACAAATAACTTAGATCCACGATCTGTATCTGTTTCAACTTCTCTGACTGTATAATGGGGGAAATTGAAAGATATTCAGTTGACGGACCTACGTCATTCGGTCGGAATATGTCAATCCCATAAAAGGTGTTATCTGTTAGATGAGTTTGACATAACCCGACCAAATTAATTAGACACACATTCTGTATTCGTTCAACATCTCTGATTGTACATTGAATAATTTAGTAGATACATCTAGTCAAACAAATAGCGAACCAAATAACTAAGTTTGAAGAGCACCCTCTATCGCAGTATCAACTAGCCGAGGCACTTGCTTTGTGACTCCCTGGCCGTCTTCAACAAAGATGGCTGTCCAAGTTAATTGTTTAAATATTTGCCGAATACAGATATTCTCCTTTGTAGCCAAATGCTTTGGTCACTTAATTAAATAGCTTTTAGCTACGTCTAAACGTTTTCTGTGTGCAGTGGTTAAGTGAGAACGTGTCCCTTGACTCAGAGGTCGGGGGTTCGATTGTGACGTTGAGAACATTTTATTTTCAACATCGAACAGGATGTATGTATAGAGTTTGATTTTCTGACAGACTGTAAGATAATCCATGCGACGGATGAGTTATAAATTAAAAATCTTTCCTCGTATTATCCGTCTGTCTGTGTGTGTGTCTCGGCAATAAAAAGGCCGTAAACCGTAGAATGTATTTACGATTCTGTTTAATGTTTTACGGCACGCTTACATCAGATCCGACAGCTTACGTAGCAATTTCACGTAGCAATTTTTACGTAACATTTCTTTGGTTGTTACTCAAAAATATTTTTATTAGCTTTCCGCTATCTTTTTATTTTTTAGAATGTGGGTGTGGGTCTGTTGCACTATTTCCTGATTTATCAGATAAACTATCCCCAACTCGTTTGTCATATTCATAATCTGTCAAATAAGCTGTAACCGAGTTTTATCAGAAAGTAGTTACAGGCCCATAAACTCTATATTCGCTTCCTTTTCAAACGACTTCCAAAAAAGAGGAGGTTATCAATTTGACCATATATGAAGACATAAGTGGAAGAAGCGAGTAAGTAACATTTTTCATCCTTCGACTTTATACTAATTTTTTGTCATGAAATTTTGATCAATCTTGTAATTCAGCAATTTCAAAATCTAGCTTGTCTATCTAGCTATACATAAAATCCATATTATTTTAATTTCAATATAAATTCTTTCCGGTATACTGAAATTATAATATAGGATACCTAGTTATGACGTCACGTCTAGGTAGTTTGTACGCACCGCGGGTAGACTCTGTTCGATAACTACATTAAATACTGCTTTCATTTTATAAAAAAAGTTGTTGTTAATTACCTAATTTATCGAATGATATATATATTAAAAAAAAATAGTATTAAAAATTTGACTTGTCAGCCTAAGTTTGAAGGCTTATTACAAAAAATATATAGAAGTTAATTAACTGAAATTTGGAAGATACTTATTTTTTTACCATTATATCTTAATTTTATTTAAAAATCAGCAAATTTTTGACCTTGTCGACATTTCTATTGATTTTTTCAACTTGTATGCATGTAAATCTAAATCACTTCAATAACTACAATAATATTTGCTTAACCCGAAACGAACTACTCACTATGACTAGTATTTTCTGATGTTCGGTGTATTTGTTCAACATAATTAGCCTGTCAGCTGGTAAGTGGTAAGTGCTTACCCTGTACCTACCCACTACGCGCATTAACGTCCTATCTACGATTTCGACATGTCACACGATGTATTGCATAAAGGCTGTGATACACAGGCGACTGAATATTGTAGGGTAACTTATAAGAATAGAATCCTAGTTAGTTTTTAATTGAAACATATTTCTATCAATCTCGTAACTTGTTAGTCATTATCTGATGGTTCTAGCTGTATGTGCACACATAGATATTGCGAATTCGCCCAAGATTGGCGGTATAGTTCATTGAACCTCTGTCAAAAGGACATTTGTCAGGGCATGACAAATTTTTTGACAGAGACAAAACTCGATTGTAACGAAATTTTACAGAGCGTTAATGAACCATACCGTGCAATCTTCAGCGAATGTATAATACACAATTTGCATTTTTATATCAATTTATATTCCCGATCCTAAACTCTCGATTTATCAAAAAAAAAAACAAGTTTTCAAGATGTCAGTTATCCTCTTTTTTTAATTATATACTTAATAAATTCAATAGGTCTTTTTGAAATCACGCGACCACTGCCGTTAAAAAAGACCACGCGCCTATTTCAAACAAAATTTTCTAAAATTTAAAAAAAACTGAGTAAAAAGTAAACTGAGTAAAAAGTGGTACTTCAGAGTTTCCGAACCGGTGGTGCTCCTCGTTGTTTCAACTTTTAAAAAAGTATACCTCATTTTGCTATCTTTTTTTCTATTTAAAAATACTCACTCGACAGTGTATAACACCTCTAACACGTCATCGTAAAACCTACAATTACAATACAAAAAGGACACATTAAATCAAACAACGCACCCCCGACCCCCGGTGTTCAAACCCCCGGTATTCAACCCCCGGTCGGTGTACAAAGCCCCGCGTTACAAACATCCATTGTTGAATATCGATTATGTTCTAAGTAGTGTTTAACCGCAGGTAATGTTTTAGTCGTTGGTAAATTTTCTACATGCAGAAGTAATTTGAGTTGCGTTCATTTGTTTATTTCTTGTATGCGTGTGAATCCGGGTGACATTATCGCTTTGCGATTAAACCTTTAAATAAACAATAAATAAAAAAAAAGTTTTAGTCATCTACACAATGTACAGGATGTAAAAAATGTGATAAAACTTAAGAATGTTTCTGTGTACTTTGCATAGTCTTCACTGTGAAATAAGCAGCGCTGAAAGCTTTTTTTGAAACGTTTGTGATTGGTATGTGTAAGCGCATGTCGCTGGAGTTCTCGCCCACACAAATCACAAACATACAAGGGACACATCCGTAAATAAATAAATAAAATACTTTCATTTCAGGTACTAAGATACCCATAGAAAAACTTAAAAGAAAAACAAAAGAATATCAAATTTTCTTAATTTCTATATTTGCCACCCCCCCGGGACCCCGTCAGGGGGGGACCCCTGATGCACGTGTGTATGGGACCCAGTGCTTCAGGAGGGGGTTGTTCATTTTACTTATTTTTTTTAAGTAAAATTATTGCTTATTTTTCTTACATCCTGTTTTATTGCCTACTAATATTATACATATGAAAGTTTGTTTCTAAAGTTAGTGTGTCAGTCATACCGTAACTGCTAGACGGATCCGATAGAAATCGTAATCGTAGCTGTTTTAGGTTATAGAGTACTTTCCATTTCGTTAGATGATCCCGTGGGATAAATCATGAATATAGATATTCTAAGTCTTCAATAAGCTACTAAGTAAAAAGTGTAGCTATCAGAAGCTAAATTCACATAAAAAAAAATAAAATTTTCCCTTTTACACAATCAACCCCAATTTTGCAACGACAAAATACGGCAAGACAACGATTGCCGGGGCAGCTAGAACAACGCGTAACAGTAGATCTAACAATCTGTAGCCTAATGAGTGAGACCTTTGGTTTGCACTGGAGAGCCATGCTTCGGCAAGAATAAGCCGGTTCAACCGGAGTGATACCACGGCCTCAGAGAAAACTGGCGTGAAACGGCGTTGTGCTCTGTTTCGTTCAGTGAGTGAGTTTACTGGTGGCCCAACATACCTAATTCCCCCTATCCCTGTTCCCTAAAAAAGGCATCAAGGCCGACAACGCACTTGCTATTCATCGGATGTCACGAGTGTCCATGGGCGACAGCAGTTGTTTACCATCAGGTAACCCGTCTGCTAGCTCGCCCTCTAAATATGATTTAAAAAAATCGAACGTATCTAATACGGTAAGTTTCCGTAGCGCTAACGTAGAACTACGGGGCTACGGCGTAGAGTCTCGTAGCAGCTACGCTACGAGCATCTACCTGTCTCGACGCCAGAACGTTTTAACGCGTAGCTTTGAAAACGATTTATCCACTACTCGACATACAGAGTGACACTAAACAATAACTCTTAAAAGGTCGCCAACGCCCCTGCAACTCTTCTGATATTGCGAGTGTCAATGGGCGACGGTACTTGCTTTCTATCAGGTTATCCGTAAGCCCGTTCGCCCCCTTTGGCTATGTTAAAAAAAAATGTGGCAACACTTTATGGTGGGCGTTGGTGGTCTAGTTGGTAGTTTTTTGGTTCTCACTCGGAAGGGTGCAAGCTTCGACACCATAGCAGCTCATTGCTGTGTGAGTGCTATGGCTTCGACACTTGTGAGCTGGCTATATCGAAAAATACTGCCGCCACACAAAATACTGGTGTGAAACAGCGCTCGCGTTGTTTTTCGTCGAGTAACTGGAGGACCAGCTGGCCAGCAACACACCCAAAATTCTTGTTACGTTATACGTGTCCGTGGGAAATGACAGTTAATTGGCATACAGGTATCCCGTCTTTTGACCTGGCTCTTCACCTGGAGGTCGTGGGTTCGATTCCCGCGAAACATTTTATTTCTAAGTTTGGTTAGGACAAATGCAGGCTGATCACCTAATTGTCTGACAAGTAAGATGTTCCATGCGTCGGATGGGCATGTAAAAAGTCGGTCCTGCGCCTGATCTCTCGACACTCGTGTCGGTCTAGTTCTAGTTTCAACAGGTCTAGTTTCTATGAAACTGGCCACAGTCACCGAAACCGGTGTGGGAGTTATTATAGTTTATTCCGTCAGTTAAAAAATCACACACAAGGCGAGCTGATACTGGCAAGAGAATATTTTTAGAATTCTTTTTTTTCAACTCTTTTCACTTCGACGTCGGTTAAAATGTAGATTCTTGACGAGCTCTTGACGTAGGTACCCGACTGCCACGGCCCGGGAACAAAGTAAATTGGTCCTTCAATCAAACTATCCGAAATAAAATACCCCAATTCTGTTATAACAATTCATATTTATATTATAAATACGAAAGTGTGTCTGTCTATCTGTCTGTTACCTCCTCATACCGATTTTGATCTAGGAGAAATGTATAAATGTATATATTATCACCATCTACGTCGTACGTACGATCAACACATATGATATTGTTCCAAAATTATTTTATCGCACGGGAACCGTACAAAAAGATAGACAGGCACACTTTCGTATTCATAATGTCTTGTAAATACTATGAAACTCAATGGTGACTTGAATAAACCTGTGATCTATCCAAACCACTGGACGGATCGGGTTCAAATTCGGCGTATAATAAGTTTTCATCAATTCTACCACCAAGTACAAAACAAAAGCGTCGGTTTTTAGTTGCAAAACCACTATGAGAGCACAATATACAATACACAGATTCATATTAAAAATATCTTTTGAAAACTGATACTCAGACCTGTGATAAAATTTAGTAAAAATTTAAACATTTATGAGAATACGATTTCCCTGTTTGATTTTGTCTCGGTCGAAACTATTTTAATGTTGAATTAGTAGAATCGGGGTCCTAGTAGAAACCAATAACCGTGGATGAGGGTACAAAAAAAATCAGTAAGGATTGCCAGCTACAACCATTCTAACATTCGACAAATAAATCCCTGAACCCTTTCCGTTCAAAAATAGAGTCCCGTTTTGACACCAGACAAAAACATCGCCTTTATTTCAATGTTATAGAGCTCAATTTAGCTTGAAAATAATATATCTATATAGTCCCGGAGCTGGTTCATATAGCTCTTATATCGTCGTGTTAAAGTCGACATTCCTTTGACATTTGTGTTCTTATGCAGTTTTACATCTTATGTAAAGGCGATAAGGTCTATATTAGAGAAGAATGTATTGCGTTTTTTGCTGTCTTTGAGCTAACGAAATCTATTTGCGAACGGGTTTCGTCTCTCATTTGCAGGACAAATCAGTTCGTTAGTTTTTTTAATTATGAACTCCTGAGGGCATGTGTGGTTAATATTGGAGGGAAAGTTTTATTAGTTTTCGTATTATTTACATGTGAAAGGGAATGGACAGCGTGCATAACGTTACGACTTTATTTCAAAAGTAATAAGGGCTGTATTTCATCGAACCGAACGATGAAACCAAAAATGACAGTATGAGAATGTATTCAAGCAGTACATTTAACCGTACACGGCGTAACACAAGTTAGCGATATTGTCAAACACATGTCATACAAATCAAGAACATTTTTTTTCGCTTTCCACGCTGCGACCCTCAAAGTTTTATCACTTACTTTTGGTACACCCTGTACATTCCCTAAATAAAATAAACTAAACACACGCCACCAAACCAACGTATAACTTATTCAGCTAAAACGGACACCACAATTTAAAAAAAATAATTGGCTGCGTGACAGAATGTAGGCTGAACGAATTTTGTGCTAACGACAAGCCAATTATGGGCCATTGGTAAAAACAATAACGAAGCACCACGGTTAATAGTTCCGGTGAAAACAATCGACAGACATACAACTCAATTAGCGATATAAACTGACGCGCGCAAAAAAAAAATGTTACAATTACCACAATTTCATAAACTGAGCTCCACGGATGAAGGCGCCTTTACACTACTTGCCAGTCAAGTTACTGGCATTTTCATTTTCAGGTTAAAGTAGATTTACATTGCTGGCGTAAAAAACTAACTTATACTATTTACATGTAGTCGGTATTTCATCGAAACGTTCTGTACTGACTTGAAATCTATTTACACAATAGCAGGTGTCAGGTCAGCGCTGACTCGGCAGTCGACTGACCTCAGTTATACTGACTAAATGTAATCCTTTTGTGTTAGTTTAGGCTAATGAGTAACTATTATTTGGGAATTAATGACCCGGTCAAATTCGTTCTTCCTAATATATTCTGCCTAGCCAGTAGGCTACCACAAAACTAAAACAAAATTTCAAGAACAATATCCGTAAAACCGTCATCAGATTATAGCAAAAGTAACCAAAAATGAAATTTTCTTGTGTGGCATTCGATGAGATACAGATCCGAACAGTTTAATCTCAGATAAGTAAAACATATACAGCGCTTGAAAAGTCAATAGGTTTCGGCCAAATCGAGCGTGCCATGTTCGAGGCGTCCCTTCCATAACTCACACCCTAGCCATTCTATCTGCTGGCACATGTAAACACAGTTTTAGGAATACAATTTTTAACCTGCGTAACTTTGTTATCTGCCACACGCACCGGCCTGTTAGCTCTACTGTAATTGGCTACTAGTTACAAGTCAACTAACGACGGGCTTTTATTCATGTTAGACTAGCATCATCAGTATCTTCATCGTAATAATCGTTAGCATTGTCGTCGTCGTCGTCATCATTATTATCATCATCATCATCATCATCATCATCGTCGTTGTCGTCATCGTCATTATCATCACTATCAGCATCATGTTCAATACAAATACTGTAATAGTTAACTTTATGTAAAACATGCAAGTGGGGTCCTAATATTTACTCAATATGTAACTCAAGATTTTATCCTTTTTTTGACATAATCAAATGAATAAGACAATACTCAGTCAGATTACGTAAAATTTACGTTACGTATAACTCAGGTACAGTCTTCTATAGGGATTGGAAGACTTCTTATTGATTAAAATAATACATTAAACATGCGTATAAAAATCCCTAGGACATCTTTAACCCAAAAAAATATATTTTCGCTTCAGCCTTGATATAGGTCCAACTACTTTATTAAATTCAACAATATAAAATTAAATCCTCAAAAATATTATCCTCGCAACTCATCACAAAAACTAAAAAAGTACGATTCGAATTTAATCTCACTGCGAGACAGTAAATTTTCCTCCCACAACATAAATTAAGAAAAAAAAGAAGCATAATTAGAACTCCCCAGATATATGAACTTCATTATTTAATAAGCAATCCCTAGAGAGGGATTCCCAAACTTTTTCGGTAAGCGGTGCAGCTATAGATTTAGTATTTCGTCAACAGCGCCCTACCTTTTTTTGAAAATGAGATTAAAGAAAAATGAGAGAAAATTAGTAATAACTTTAAAGAAAAAAAAATGGGTTTCGTAAAATTTTTGTATATTAGAAATCAATTTGCAAACATTTGGTTATTCTTTCCCACTTTTGGATGAAGCAAGTCCGAAAACACTCACATGCAAGTCTCTTTCGATATTTTAAAAAAATGAAATCGATACTTCCTTTGGGAAGCTATAATACCATAGACTGACTTTTGCCCTCTTTTAGTCTGATGGGTTAAAAATTAATAAGCATCTTTTAATAATAAAATTTGAAATATCTAATTAAAGGCCCGGCGCCCTCGAAATACTTTTTGGGGTACACCAGGGCGCACACTTTGGGAGCCCCTGGTCTAGGGGTAAGGGGCGGCAGGTTGCCCCCTCGTAATAAATATTACTTATAAGATTCGACTCCTGTCCCCGTTCGATTGCCGCTCGCATTAATACCTGTCTCTTATTTATAGCTCGCCGTAGATTTCGTATAAATAATGATGATAAATTAACTATTATTAGTCTGTATCGGCTCAGTAGAGGACGTCTGTGAAATATTTATTAGGCATCGTTAGCCTTCTATATAAGCTTAAGCCAGCAACTTCGCTCGCGATCGAAGTATTTTCATGCAAATTTTCATCACCTATATTTTCTTCCTTTTGTGGCTAGAATTCATGAGTATCTAGTCTACTTCACCTACTTGCATGTCAAATTTCAATCCAATCAGTCCAGTGGTTTGGGCTGTGCGTAGATAGATGACTGTTAGTCACCATTAAGTTTTATATACTTACCTCCTATATTATATATTTTCAAGACGCGAACGGAAAACCTTGTACCCCTTTTTACGAAAGACGCGTAGATGTAAAAGCATGAAATTTCTACCGGTTATAGTTGATGTGGAGGAGGACCGCGGAATTCCAATATTATTTTAAATTATGCTTTTATCTTACATGTTATATATAAAACGCTTCGCACACTACAATATTTTGACATGATACGATAATCATACACAAAATATTCTATTTTTTATGGTTGACGTCTGTGTTTTTTAATAAAATTTAATGGCCTGGTAACGAGACCTTTATGCCAAATTGAAGTCTGTGATTGAATTAAGAATAGATAATAGTTTTTTTATAGCTTTTTTTTAGCTTTTCCACAACGACGGATTTTATTATTTATGGTCAAATTCTGACCACAGGGCGATCTTTAGTTCGTTAAAAAAATTTAGCCTTTACCCCCCTTAATAATAAAAACATTAAAGCAGCGTAACATATTCAAGGTTTTCTGTTCCTTTCTGGCGTGTTGAAAACATTCTATGACAGAAAAAGACAGCGAACCTCGAATACGTTATAGTTATACGCTGCGTAAATATTATTATTAGTAAGAGGGTTAATGTTTGACTTATTAAGGTTCGCTATCCCTTTCTGTCGTGTGACGTTTTCAATATTCCAGAAAGAAAATGAGAATCTTGATCAGTCAAATGCTGTTAAAATATTTTAATGAATAAGGGGGTTAGATGCCGAAGTTTCTGAGCTTTCCACCCTGTGATCATCGAGGGACTGTACTTATCTGAACACACATTTATGGCTCCTTTTCATAATCGGTGAATAAAAACGATGAAACTTTGAGTGTCTGTAGCCTAGTGGGTAAGACCTTTGGTTCGCACACGATAGGGTGCAGGTTCAAACCCCGGTGGAGGCGTGTACTATACACATATTTAAGGTTTTTATTATATGATACACATATTCAATACACATCCTCTTGGATGTGTATTGAATATTGAAACATTGGAAACCCAGGAACATTGAAAACCTTGCCCCATCGGCGGAATTCGAACCCTCGACCCCTGGCTTAAGCTACCAACGCGCTTACCAACTGAGCCACAGAGGCCGTCATAAATATATACCTTATTTTATTTTATATCAAATCGAAATCTTTTTTATTCAAAATGAGTACTTTAAGTACACTTTCTGAACGTCGAGACTACGGCGCCTACCACCGGTTCGGGAACTAACCCGGCGAGAAGAACCGGCGTATACCATGTTATGCCATCGCGGTTTCATTCGATAGCTCTCATAAAATTCATTTGCAACAAGTTGGCAAACTTTCACGAAATTTAAAACAAGAAAACATTTCTTTTACGTAGGCATAACGATAAGGGTGGGTCGATTCGAAAATAATTAGGGGTTGTGGGACGGTGTCGGCGAGGATTTTCCTACTCGATTCTTAGGGTTCCGTATTCTAAATATAAAATGTTTAACTCCAGCTGCTACTGAGATACAGCTTAGAAACCGACAGACGGACAGATGGATAGGCGGACACATCAAAGTCTTAGCAGTCCCGTCTTTATCATTTGGATATGGAACCCTAAAAACGGTATTATAAAATTTTCTTTTACCTCTTATTGGCGTAGTCATGACTCTAGGGCAATTGCTTATACAAATCGCAAAAAAAAAACCTCTTTCTTCGCTCCTACTTTTTATTATTTGATTTAGTTACAACCTATCAGGCTCCGTATGTATCTATCAACGTAATAATAATAATCTATGGACGTTTTACTCCACGTCAGTCGGGCCCCGTGATAAGTACTTGACTTGTGTTACAGGTATCAGACACGGTAGTATATTTAATAACTTTTATACTATACACATATTTAAGATTTTTATTATATGATACACATTCCGGACCCAAGAATTTTGAAAAACAATTTGTACCGTCGGCGGGATTCGGACACGCGACCCCCGGCGTGAGCTACCAAGGTCCTCAACCACTGCGCCACAGAGGTCGCAATAGTGACAGATTCTGCTTACATTGTACGAGAACCAACATTCACTCAAAGGGACTTGGGCTCTTATTTGCATAATCCCGCCCGAGGGCCTACCAGCCCTGACATACCTTCAGAGTATTAGTTTCCATGCAAGGACAGGCCCAGTTTGAGTGTCAAAAGCCATTAATGAGAGCGCTCGGTGGGGCCGACCGTGACACGATATAACAAAATAATAATAGCCTCTATCTTAGGAAATTTAATTTAAGTTTCCTATGATAGAGGCTGTGACATATGAATTACCCTCAAAAGACTTCCGACAAAGCAATGATATTACGATTCAGCTGGTCGATGTTTTTAACCAACTTATAAAAAGCAGGAGAATTTTCAATTCGACTCAGAAAATGAAGATCTATCGAGGGTGGTGACGCTAATGCACAAAAAAAACGTTTTATAAAGTTAGACCCCAAAAATACGAAATTTAAAAAACGAAAGGTAAAAAATTACAAAATGCTACTACAAAATCCTCATATTCAAAAACTAGACGTTTCCCGCAACTCCGTTTCGCTAAGATTTTATTGCGTGAGAACCATACATTTTTCCGGGATTAAAAGCTACCATTGTCCTTTCCCGGAACTCAAAGTATCTCACATATCAAATATATGGAAGTATGGATATTCTTTTCCTGTAATCTTAATTCTTGTAATAAAGTACACGTCCACCTTACACTTGTAGTATTTTATGAGGCCATTTAGGTGAGTTTCATTTATTGAAAAAAAAAAATCATTTAGGGCTCTTCCTTACTGTCAAATCATTGTCCAAACGCCCTTGTTAATACTTCGTGGACAGTGACGACAGAGTTAAGCGTATGCGTACTTGAGAGTTTGGGGCAGATAATGAATAGAGTTAATATCATACTCAGTTTGAAGATCTATTGTAATGGCAAGTGTTATGCCTAATTTTCATATTGTAATATTATTCTGTAGGTGACTGGCAGATAGAAAGACGAACAGACGAATAAAGAGACGGACATTTGATTGTAAAGGTCTTTAGTCTTACAGTAATTTCTGTTTCGCCTTTCCAATTCTAAATATTATATGAAATTTAGGGTCAATAGGAAAATTAGGAAATTAGGAAAATTAGGCTGTTTCACCGATTACCGATGGAGTTTCTGTAAGGCTATTCACAACTATTTTGACAGTTCGTCACTCATTACAGTGGATTCATACACACCTTAATTATTATCACTGTGTTTTGTTGCAGGCTGTATAGTTGTACAAAGTAATATTAGATTTTACAGAACTTGCAGGTAACAATGTTGTTCCGAAGTAAACTTGAACTTAAAAATTTGAGCTTTTATTCTAAAATAATAACCATAAAGCGACTGGGAAGGTGCAGGTGCAAGAACTTGGGGCATAAAAGCTTTGGAGCTTATGATAAGTTGACTAATAAACTTTTGAGCTTTCAGTGTAAAAATGCTGAACTTAGGACTTTAAGATTTTAGGTTCTTACCATTTTTGTGTTACGATTATTATTATATAATTAGATTTTATTCTTATCTATACTATATTAGCAGTTGACCGCGACTCCGTCCGCGTAATAACTTTACTCTCTTGAAACTTTTCCTGATTTTTTTTTATTACAAATCGCACAGAACCCGCGACCTTTCCAACGAAAGCAAAACCGTGGAAAACGGTAACTTTGTATCCCTTTATACGAAAGACGCGTAAATGTAAAAGCGTGAAATTTCTGCTAGTTATTTTGCTCCTAGTTATCTCCTAATTAGTTGATATGAAGGAGAAGCGGGGTTTACTAATATAATTTAAAAATATGCTTTAATATGCATCTTTTTAATAAATAAAACGCTATGTACACTACAATATTTCGACATGACACTATTTTGACATCATACACGAAATACTGTTTTGTAAATAAAATTCAATGGCCTGGCAATAAAACCTTTATGTCAAATTGAAGTCAAAGACTTTTGAAGTCAAAGATTGAATTAAAAATATATTTTTTATAACTCCTCTACACGATGGCTTTATATATTTATGGTGGAATTTTAACCGCAGGGTGACCTCCTCATAATATATTATCACAATGTACGTCATCCTTCGTATTTCACATCCCATAATGTTAATCCTTATTAATATAATATTATAAATGGAAAAGAGTGTTAGTTTATCTGTTTATCCTTTACGTCCTAAAGAAGCAGACGATCGACATGATTTTTGGCATGACTCAGTTGAAAGTATGGAGAAATCAAATGCTTCTTTTACTCTTCAAAACCCGTCACAGATCATGATCCCCCAAAAATCCGTATTTTTTTTTAACTATCGAATTCCACGCGAGCGAAGCTGCAAAAAGACCCCGTATCATTATAACTATAAGAAATTATTAGGATGTTATAATAGGCGTACAGCTTTACGATTTTTCGCTTCGTCAGCTAATATACAGATACGAGAAAGCGAGCACAAAAATTTCGCAAACTTTTAACGAGTCCAAAATTAGCCCCAGGCGGCCGATTTGACTCTCTCGTGAGGAAAAGAGAGAAGAACTCGTGCGTGATGCTCTCATGGCGAAATCAGTATTTATATAGTAACGCCGCTTGTCCACCTCCACCGTCAACCGAGAACGAGATTATTTCGGCCCCGTAAAATGCAACTTTATGATTTAGGCTTTCTTTTTTCATAAAAATAAGGGGGCAAACGAGCAAACGGGTTACCCGATGGAAAGCAACTACCGCCACCTATAGACACCCGCAACATCAGGGTTGCATGTGCATTTTTTCCCATCTCAAGTAGTCGTTTCACGCCAGTTTTCTGTGAGGTCGTGGTATCACTCCGGTCGAGCCGGCCCATTCGTGCTGAAGCATGGGTCTCCCACGGCAATGAGCATGCTTATTGTGTACTTGAGATCGGAAAATGTCTCATTGTTCACATGTCACACCTCCACCGGGGTTCGAAATTGCACCCTCTCGAGTGCGAAACAAAGGTCTTACCCACTAGGCCACGGACGCTCTAGATTAAGACCATTATCGTCGAGCAGAGGCGAGTATGCCCTCAACACGTTCGTGCTCGCGTGTCATCGTCTGTAATCGCCGAACATAAAGAGCGATAACATGTAGCTAGCGGACCGAGACAGATTTTAATGATATACGGGGTATCAACTCAGATACATTGAAAAACTAAATTATTAACTGGGAGTTTATAAGTTGTTCGCTTTGACACAGCGGTGGACATGTTTCGAATTGTCTGTAGGTATATCACTTTGAAATTCATTAAAATTTTGAACACTACTACATTTTATATGATAAAACTTTTGAATGTGTACACCGTGCCCTTTATAAAGTTCACTGTGAAAGTAGTAGCATTGAAAAAGCAATTATTTCTTTACATAATTCCTTTACCAAAGTAAAAGTCACTCCTTCGGCACCGTTTCTTTGAATAGGAACTATATAAGAATGCTTAAACAACCCTTAAATATTATAACTGTTTTGTTACACTAAAAAAGGTTCTTAGCAAAAAATATTTAGAAAATGTTATATTTTATAGCAAACACTTTTAATAATTATGAGGGGTTAAAAAAATAAAGGTATTTAATGTCCATACCTTTTTTTTTTGTAAAAATCTTGAAAATGATTACCATACAAGCTAAAATCAACTTTAGCCTCGTGAAATTACAATTCACAATCGCGTGTAGGCCCCCACCTCGAGAAACTCATTACAAATATTCTCACAAACAAATTCATTTCAACTGTCATTTCATGTGATTTTTTTTATTTAGGAACCCCGGTAATTAGCCGGCCAACACAAAGGGCGCGAAATTTTTCCGGGAAAGCGGGAAAATTACATTTTTTTTCCTTTTTTATTATAATACTATAATTCTATTTGACATTTGTTGGCTGTTTGTACAAAATATTATCGAAAAATTATTACTTCTAATCTAAAGATATGGAAGAGCTCACGTCTCTTCTGAAATGTAGATATTTTTGACGAGCAGAGAGAACCTGATGAAAAGCAATTAGCGTTGCACATTGACACTCGTAACATCTGAAGTGTCCTTGCATAGAGAAATAGACCATGGGAATAGAGAAGTCGGGATTCTGGTAAACTCACACCCTGGACTTAAGACAACGCGATGTAGTTTCACGCCACTTTTCTTTGAGGCCGTGGTATTTCTCCGGTCGAGCCAGCCCATTCGTCAGCATTACTCTTCTAGGCAAACTGTCTATATTTTTTTTTAGTTGTCTTTAATTAACATTAAGTAATGATTATTCGAAAAAGAGTCGGCCGTAAGAGTCACCTACATTTCCCGTTTTCCCATTACAAGTACATCATAAAAGTTGAGCCTTCCATGAGGAGGAGATAAAAATAAATTCAGTCCTTAAGCCTTTTGATAAATGAGAAGTCCCAGGACGGTCTCCCGGGAAATAAGCCCTGACCTTCCACCGCGCCATTCACATGTATGAGATCTTACTTACATTGTAGTAACTAGGTTAGTTATCTTTTTTTTTATCACCAGGGTTATGTATTACCTGATGGAAAGCAACTGCCATCGCCCATGAGTGTGCGTAAACTCACTCACTGAACGAAACACAGTACGACGGCATTTCACGCGATTCTTCTGTGAGGTCGTGGTATCACTCCGTTCGAGCCGGCCCATTCAAGCCGAAGCATGGCTCTACCACGGCAATCCAATTAAACCTTATTATATACTTTAGTTATGTTATAGTAAGTATATAATAGTTACCACGTTAATTACCACTTACCTATGTAAGTACTTATAAAACATAGGTTTTGCATACATTTATATTGTGAAAAAAAAACATAACCATTCAATTCACCTATTCGTTGGGTACGTGTCAAACTGTGGCGGATAAAATGTAGTGAATAGGGAATATGCGTGTAAAACAAAATTTGTTGAATGCAAATTATTACGATAGTGGGTTAAAAGATATACAGAAAGACAAAAATTCTCTGAATTCTGTTGATAAATAACTAAGATATTAGCGATGTACGTTTTCTACCCATCTCTTTCTCTTAAAACGTAATTTAGTATGAACTTTGTATGCAGCTTATAGACTTTGACGTCACAATCAATATCGGACTCTTTCTAACTGACTACTTTAAAGGCTTGTAACTTTGTTGTTTTTAATTTTATCAAAAAACTGATTAGACTACATCGTTTTTCAATAGCTATAATTTTGTTTAAAGAAAGAAAAATCATGCATATACCCAATTCTCACTCGGTTCAAATTCAAAATAATATCTTCAGCTGTAAGATTTCGTTATTTGCACATATGCATATTTTATTGCTGCATACTTAGGGACTATCCATAATGTACGTCACATGTAAAGGGGGTCGACGATTTGTGACATCATTACATGGTGTGTGATCCTAAGATTTATGACGTCATATTTGGTATTCAATAAATTGTTTAAAATCATTAAATCTGTGTGACGTGCTTTATGGACGGCCCCTTAACGATGTAAAGATAACTGAATTTCCCTATAACTCGCTTCGCAATTTGTATTCGCCGCAAAGAAACCGCACAATACAGCCAATGAGACCGCAGGAAGTGACGTCACGCCGGGAAGAAACAGGCCAGGTGCGAGCCGGGATCGCGCACGTGGAGTTCCGTACATTTATGGAGCTAATACAAGGTGTAAGGATTGTAAGTAAAAATTCGTTAGGATGTGTATCTGTACCATATAAAATATAGTTTAGTACATAGTACAGTACCACTGAAATATGAGTTACCGCGTACAGAAAGAAGTCAATGTACTTATATTTTCAATTTTAATATTCCAAGTCCCTGTCTGTTATTAATATTGTTTTATTTATATAAATTCTTTTTGAAATTCGATTCGATTTTCGCCTAATTTTATATGCAGATTCAATAAATTTGAGAATCAGCTATCTATTTTAAACGTCCAAATGAGTGGACACGGGACAGCTGGTATTACAGGAAAGTGTAAAAAAAATACTTTATTCTATAGGAGACCCCTAAAATATTATTACGAAATTGTGTTAGTTTTTGCAAAATTAAAGATTTCATGAGATACAGCCTGACAGACAGACGAACGGACAGAAAAGTCTTAGTCTTGTGCCCGGGATAACCGAAGCCAATTTTTCGAGTCAGGACAGCAAGCTAGTTCTCTTTTAAGCTGTCTTGACTAATCGACACTGGCTTGTCAACGACTTTTCTTAGATTACTGGCATAGGAATATAGTTATTTTTGTCTACACAAAGCAAAAAATATGCCAACTTGACAGCTGACACTTTCTTGCTGTGCCGGCTTGAAAGAAGGGCCTCGCGTGTCTCGGGCATAAGTGATCCGTTTTTACCTAATGCAAATTGGATACGGATCCCTAAAAATCACACACGTTTTGGCGGGAAACCGACGACTTCCGCTTCCGCTTAATAATTCACAACAGAATGGCGAAAAACGATATTTTTTATTGTATTATTTGGGCTGGGAGGAATTTATGTCAGTTTATGTAATAATAAAATACGGCCGGACGGAATTCCGTATTTCTAACCACACTTCCAAAAAGGAGGAGATTATTATTTTTTGTAGCAGCGAGATTAAAATCTATAAAACTAGATGGTGCCCGCAATTTCTCGCGCAAAAATTCTTATATCACGCGGGAACCGTACATTTTCCCGGGATAAAAAGTATGATATATGTTTCCCAGACTTAATAGCTATTAAACAAAGAAAGATTTATTCAAATCCGTCCAGTGGTTCCTGAAATTAGCGCGTACAAACAGACAACTTTTTTTTGTATATATTTGTTCCATTACTGTTCCCACATTGATTATCTGGTAAAAATATTAAATGTACAGACAATACAATTTTACTGTTTTATATTATATGTATAGATGTATAAATGTATAGAATATAGATTAGAAATGGTTTTATCTTAAATATTTTAATAATTAATACGTTACGCACACTACAATATTTAGACATGGCATAATAATAATAATAATATCTATGGACGCTCCACACCACGTCAGTCTGGCCCCGTGCTAAGTACCTGAAGGACTTGTGTTACAGGTACCTGACAACGGAAATATATTTAATAATCTTTGTACAATACACATATTTAAGAGTTTTATTATATAATACACGTATTTAATACACATCCATGACCCAGGAACATTGAAAAACTTTTTCTCCGTCGGGGGGATTCGAACCCGCTTAAGCTATCAACGCGCTCACCAACTGAGCTACAGAGGTCGTCAAATAATTCAAATATGGTTGAGGTCTGTTTTTTTTTAATAATACTCAATGGCCTCGTAGTCTGTGATTGAATTTAGAATAAATTATAGTCTTTGCGTAGCTCCTCGGTCATCACTAAAATTTTATATTTTAAATATTTGTGGTCCGATTTCGACCACAGGGCGACCTCTAGTAAAATTATCGTATAAGATCCATGAATGAATATTCACACGGGTCTGACCGCGAACGTAAACCCTTCCCCCCCTACTCCCCGCAGCGCGTCCGGTCCAGGACGGTATGTGAGAGAGGGTACCAAGAGAGTTTTTAGGCTTTTGTGGGCAGGTTCTTGAAGATAAAGGCTTTTTATTATATTTGTTTTCGAGTTTGAATTCGACCTTATGGTCGAAAATAAATATTTATATATTTAAATGCATCGTGTAGAGGAGCTATAAAAGTATAATCTATTCTCAATTGAATCGCGAACGTAAATTTGGCATGGTCTCATTACCAGGTCATTAAATTTTCTGAAAAAAAAATCACACATTTCAATCATAAACAAGAGTATTTCATGTGTGATTATGGTGCCATGTCATATTAATGTTGCGTGCGTATTGTAGTGGAAGTTGTTGTTATTGTAGTTTTATTTATTTAAAATATCCAAGATAAAAGCATATTTTAAAAATAATATTGTTATTACACGCTTGTCCTGCATATTAACTATAACTGGGAGAAATTTCATGCTTTTACATCTAAGCTCCTTTCGTAAAAAGGGGTACAAAGTTTTCAGCTCGCGTATTAATTTATCGATTTATTAACTGTGTTATCATGATATGGGGTTTCCGAATAGACCAATGATTATGATTTTCATTTTTATTGAGGCTCTGATTCCGATGAGACAGATTTAGACAAAATGCCTGAGTGGATATGATTCGCCACAAGGTCAACTTCAACTCCTCTATGGTGAGAGAACCGAATGTCGATAAATCATCTGTCGCCTTTCGTGGCGCAGGAGTTCTAGCTGCTGGATGTAGCCTTCCAGAGGTTACGGGGAAGGCGTCACGTCACCGACAACACGTGACAAAATCTTAGTTTTAAGGATATATTAATATGTAGTTTGACTTAAAGGTATCTACTATAATATAATAGATGTATGTTAATTTTAAGGTTTTCATAATATGGATCTACGTTCACATCTTTTCGGCCTTCTGAGAACATTTTGTACCACCGATAAACGTTGCTTCGGTCCAAGGTAGCTTCTCCGTATGCCACAGTCA
>JAOTAV010008947.1:0-28109 GCA_026546445.1 Cyclargus thomasi | reverse complement strand
CTGATTGGACTACATCGTTTTTCAATAACGTAAGATTTATTTAATTAAATAATAAAAAAACATGCATATTCCCTATTTCAAGTGTTCCGACGTAACCCCCAGTAGCCCTTGTAATAGTTAGCACCTCAAATTGGTAGTAAGTATATTAGAATATAAAAATATTAAAGAATTGCAGACATTAATAAATCGAATAATATTTGAATCCTGACGAGCGGAGCTCAAAGCCAAGGTAACTCTAAATGACTTTTTTACAAATGTTAGAAGATGAAGTCAAGATTTTTATCTATGGATTAAGGTCAAAGACAAACCCGTAGGTTCTGTAGATATTTGTACTAGCTTTGCTTGGTCGAGGGGGTCACTACCCACTATGCATGGTCACAGCAATAGGACATGACCCGCCCCCCTAAAATGTAGGATAAAATTATTTGCATATTTATACTTATGATGTACGTTATATATAACAATTTACAATATAGACTATAATATTATATTATACGATTTATTTTTGACATACACATTGTGGCATTTTTACAGTTTTATTGGCCGGCATGTAAGTTACATGTAAGTAGTTGTACCTATTATAAAAACAATGGGACATTAGCCGACCAAATAAAGAAAAGCTGTGGGTTAAAATCGCAAATTCTTAGTAACTTAAAGAACTATCACTTCAGCGTTTCTTAAACTTACGGTGTTAATTGGGAATGGTAATTGGTAGCAGTAAAAGATAAAATGTGCAGACAACTCGCAATATTTTATTGTAAAATGCTTAAACCTAAATGTCAAAGGTAATTTCCAAATAGAAAGTAAATTTTAAAACGGCTTTGATGTAAGTCCAATAATAATTACATAACAATGTTCATTCACATTTCACTGTTATTACACAACTGTTGATAAAATTACAAAATGTCATCGAATGTTTAATAAAACCGAAACACTGGACAGCGGACACATCTCTTAGGGAGCTTCCGCACCGCGATTTTTCCGCTAGTCCTGTAACACGTTGAATGGCATAACAGTATCCCGCACTGACGGTAAAAATCCGCAAAAAAAAAGATTAAATAATCCAAGCAAATAAAATCCGCACGATTTTAATCCGCTGTGCGGACGGTCCTTAAGTAACAAACAATAATTACAATATTTACCTACTATTTATATAAAACAAAATTCACCGATTCACAGCACAATCATTTGTAACAAATACACACCTTTAGAAAAATACTTATTTTATACAATAACCCCCTTATTCATAAAAATATTTAAACAGTGTTGAGCTAATCAAGATCAAGGACTGCGATCCTTTTTGGAATATTGAAAACGTCACACCACAGAAATGAACAGCCAACCTTGATAAGTTAAATACTGTTTAAATATTTTTATGAATAGGGGGTCAGTTATTTTAGTGTTACCGTGGAAAAGTTACCACAGAGAGTCTTTTAATACTAGACAGATACAATCTTCCATTGCAATCATGATTCATAACAGTCAGTATCTTTGCTATATATAATAGGTTGTTTATAAACTTTCATTGAGAAAAATATCAATAGCAATAAAAAGCTTCAGTCTTAATTACAAGTTTTTTTTAAATTTATACACAAACAATTAATAAATGATACTAGCATTATTTATAATGAGAAACTTAAAATAATATAATATGTTCATTTACATTGTCCAGATTACTACTTAATTTAAATGTAATACCTAGTGGTGTTATGAACCTTCCCTCCAACAACACTAACCTAGAAGTATAGCTAAACAAACATTTTGGTCAACAAATTAAAGTACAACGCTTTATTAATGTTTAAAGTCCTAGATCTAAACTAAAGCTCGTAAAGAAATAGCGTACGCGTTCTGCCATCTTTCTACAAAGTAAGGAACTAAAAATATTTAAGTTATGAAAAAATTATCAAGGAGCCCATAATACTATTAGTAGCACTGACCGTCACACTAGAGACTGAAAAACGTATTAATGACTTTGAATCATACTGGCAATCAAAAGTTGCATTTGATAACGGTTAAGTCTCTGACTGCAGCAGTTAAGGTGCTTATACTTATTTTAAATAAATAAATATTCCATGCGCCTATAATACCTAAGATTTTCTATTAAATATCAGTTATCTTTCATTTCATTTCCTTTTGGCAAGCTCTACCTAGAAATAAAAGTTTTAAGATATTATGCTACACAAGTATATAAGTGTATAAAATAGAAGACTTTATGAATAAAATGGTAAAAAAAAATTCTACAGCCGAAACTTCTGCTTCGGGAGTCGAATGCAAACTGCGCTTCTCCTATTATTTCCTAATATGGATACGTAGAGCCATAATAAAATTATTCAATGTTACAAAATACTTTACACGACCTTTCTTTTACGTCTCCATTTGTGTAATTACAGTTATTTAATCACAAATTGCAGTTAAACAATCAAGATGTTTATCTGTGAAGGTCAAAATGTAAGATTCTATAGAATTTATTGATACGTAAAAATATAAATTACTTCTTGATTACTTCATAATTTACAATCTCTACAATGAAACATGTGAAATTATGCTCACTGAACAAAGTCATGAAATGGTAGGTGCAAATTTAATAAGATTCCTTTTTAAGTTTACTATACATATGTACTTGCCCTAAAATTGCTATTTTGAACACGTAATTTTATAAATTTAGAATCAACAGAAAAAGTTTCACGCCTTGAATTTTTTTAACTGTTGTAAAAAATTTACCCGATGCTGGTAATATGGGCTACTTTTGTTCGCACACGGGTGTGAGATATAACAAGAGGGAGTTAAGGTTTACTTTAATAATTATTATTGTTTCATACTAATCGTGTATCAATTGGGAAGGTCGGCGGACCGCCTGGGCTGCCGATTAAATAAGGCAACAATATTGAAAAGCTAGCATGCTACATAGAAAGGGGCACGGGCAGTTAGACTATGTATTCGTATGTATTTAAAATGAAGTAAGGGGTCGCTGGTTGTAATAGAGCAGACACTGTTCCTAGCGATCGGCAGGTATGAGCGTCACTCAAGGGATGCGCGGGTGACGTAAGTCTCCGGTCACGACTCACGACCGTCACTTATTGACTCGTCGCTTGAGAAATGTTTGAGGTCAAATAAAGAAACCGTAATTAACGCGAGGCCGCCGGCGACAAATAACTTTTCATACATATTTGCCCGTACGCACTTATATCACCCGCGTTACATAAGCGGGACCGGTATTGTTGTTTGGGCACGAGACACCTCACAACACACCGGACTTTCTATAAATACGGGCACGTATCGCGACATGAATATATTATTTTTGAGCTAATGATGCTGTCTCACGAATATTAAGCGAGCTTTGTTCGCGGGACAATGTTCGGGCAGGTGCCAGTTAGATAACTTTCGATCTGTTCGATCTTAACTATGGTCTTGACAATAGAGGAGTGGCTTAGTTAGTTCACCACCCATGAATGTTGCGTTTTAAAAATAGCTACTCCATATCTTTTCGACAGACAAAAACAGTTTCGATGTAAGTGCAGAGCGATGTCGTTAATGAAATGCGCGTCGCGTTGTCTCGGTGTGACCTAACCCTCAATTGGGATCATCTGCCAATAACAAATCCGCTATGTATTGCATTCATTACCATCTTATGCACTTTATTTACTAAGATTAACCTTAACATTTACTGACCTCGGATAAGAGCTAACAAGGAGTATGAGGTTAAAGTAATACACCTTGCATCTATTATATTCGATGTTCTCGATTGCAGTTGTACGCAACCGGTTTGCAGCGACTTCCCAGAAGAGGAACGATTTGTTTAGGAAGGCAGATAACTTAATAATATAGAAATTATTAGTATCTAAATATATACTAAAAATTTATACAGTACATATTTATATACTAATAATTTCTACACTATGGAAATCTTGAATTTAATAAATCTATGATATCTCAGGAGCTTCGTGAAAAATGTCAAATGGCAACCTCCAGGTTATTGGATGCCATAATAAACAAAATATTACACGTCGAAATCCGGTGTATGTATATGGTAGACGCTGGGATCTGAGGGCCTCATATACGGTACCGAACCAGTCTGCTGGATAACTTCCAGTACACTTCCACAAACCGAGTGCTCGAGGAGTGGAGACACGGACTTAGTAAAAAGCAATGGGCTGAGACCACTGACCTCGAGCACTCTAAGGCACTAATTTGAATTAGTGCCTTAGAGTGCTCGAGGCTTCAACAAAAACTGTCAGAATTGGTGCTTACTATGGATCCTGACCAGAAGCCTAACTAGGCACTGCAAGCTCAAAAAACACCTCTACAACTCGTTATGCTACTCACACCTAGGTCAGGTGTGAGTAGCATAACGACCCGCAACTTCTGCACGAAGGATGAGACACCTGTCCACCTTTTTCTTGACTGTCCTGCACTACTAAAGAGCAGGAACAAGCTTTGTGGGCGCTAGGAAACTCAAGACGTTGCTCTTATGCGAAGGAGTCACAATAGATCCTTAAGGGTCGCAGTGACGCCAGGCCCACAAGGTCTCGCCTTCGGCGAGGAAGATATAAAGAAAATGGTAGACGCCTTATATAGGACAGATACAGTCTTAGGCCTGTATTTATAGTCAGCGCTTAATACTAACGGTGCATCATTAAAAAAATTTAAATGCTGTTTTCATTATTAAAGAGACCCATGAATGAAAACTGTTTAACTAATCAAGATTCACTGTCTTTTTCTTTCTGGAAAATTGAAAACATAACAAGACAGGACAGCTCATGATTTCAAGTGTACAAAAATATTACTTTTATTTCACGGGTACAGAATAAAACGTTACTTTAAACCGAGTCGACATTCTGATGTTTGCAAATAACTCGAACAGATATTCATGAATATATAACTTGTAAAATAAGTTGCATTTGGGTGAATTTTTTATATTTATGTAATTAAAAAACAATATCTCTGCAATCTACTACGAAATGTAGTTATCTAACATTAAATTAGTATTAACATTGTGTGGCGTGTCTTGTAAGATCTTGCATCACAATATTTAATTGTAGCTTCAAAATTTTAATTTGAATTTTAAATTATAACGTAACTTTAATCTTCAAACAACGTATTCACACAAAACAAATGATGATGATTTTCCTTACATTTACTTATGTTTATGCAGTTTTCAGAAAATTTTTAATCTTAAACGGTTTAAAAAGGCTTTTCTGATATCGATGTCTTACTGCCTCAATCACGTATTTTAAAAATGGCTACATTTCAGGAGAGAGAAAAAAACTTTATTTGATAACTAAATTGTTATCTATCAAATAACCTCATATCTAGCTTTGTACAATTACTCAGAAATAAAATATAATCATTTTTTTTTCTCTCCTGAAATGTAGCCATTTTTAAGATACGCGGTTGAGGCAGTTAGGCATCGATATGATTTTTAGTTTAGTTCCAGAGCCAGAAAAATGTTTTAAGCTATCGCACGAGCATCTTCCATACTAATAGTATAAATAAATAGGTAAGTAACTGTATTACACTTTGTCGCCCTTTGTAACGTTGTTTGTTTGTAAATGGATCTATTTGCTGTTTGGTATAGAGATACTTATATCCTATGTCCTGTTCTGGACATAGGATACTTTTTACCGAGGATGTTTTATACAGTGTCCGCGTAATAAACTAAAATTTAAGTATACAAAATAAATGCTTAATGATGAATATACGAGAATTCTTCGCGCCCAAACTACTGTAACGATTTTGGTGTTTGGTATGGAGATAAAATGTATCCATCGGGGAATCAAAGTTCATTTAGTGATCTTTGATTCCCGGGGTAGAACATAAATATTTTATATTCTCCGGGATACTTTCGCGTAACGAAGTTGAGGGCTTTATCTAGAAAGCACGTGGATTAGGAACTTATTTGGAACCCGCGTCAATCTTTTAAATGATGTTAACAAGAACTACAAGTTTCCTTTTATTTCGAGATTCTCATTAAGTTAACTAAAGATAAATAAGGCATTTTTGGTTTATAACTTGATACGTAACATACACATATAAACATAACTAAACAAATATGTTAAATAACATTAAAACTTAAAATATTTTACAAATTAGTCGCCTCTAAAAAAGTAGCATTATTAAAATTACCTAATATCAAAAAAATATTTTTTGCATCAACTTTCATTGTTTCTTAATCATTTTAAACTTTACCATTAAAAAATTCGAATTCTTAGAATTTTTGAATGGTAGATTTTCAATGGCAATACAAAAAATGTTGACTCGCAATATGGGATTTCATTTTTTTTTGTTTAAACATTAAAAAAGGAATTTCATTGAAATGGACAATTTAGTTGCTTTAGTGGCTATAGCGAAAGTACATGCCAAAAAAAATAAGAGAATAAGAAAACAAGAGTTACGTTACAATTAAACAGTGTGTAACTAAATTAGGGTTTACTGTCCCTTTCTGTCGTGTGATGTATTCAGTATCCTAGAAAGGGACAGCAAATCTTGATTGGTTAAACACCTTTTAAATATTTCTATGAATAAGTGAAGTAACTTGATAACAGTAATATAAATGAGATGCAAGTCATTAAATAATACAAGTAGGAAGTCATTTCCGTAATAGAAGCATTTGTTTCCATACTCATATAAAACAAGAGTCATAACTAGGTGAACAAAAACTACAGTACTAAAAACAAACAAACAACTACTAGTAGCATGTCCATAGATATAAAAGGGAGGGAATGATCTGAGGAATACTTTTTATGCCGGAAAAATGCACGGTTTCCGCGTGATAAACGAATTTTAGCGCAACGGAGTTGCGGGTGTCATGTAGTTTTTATTTTTTTATGTTATTGGCCACGCCAATTAGCATGTCATAACTATGAAGTACGTCATAAAAGGTACTACAAGTAGCATGTCACAAATTGTGATACGACACTACAGCTACTGTTAGTAGCATGTCATAAACTATGTGGTACGACACTACAGCTACTACTAGTAGCATATTCAAAAATCGCGTTACTTGTAGTGTCAGAGTGCGCGCTGCAATATGGCGGCCAACAGCGGTTTGTCCCGCAGCGCCGCACGCAGCTCCGACTCGTCCCACTGCAGCCGCAGACGCCTCCCGCGCGCGCCGCCTATGTAACAATATTATACCCACTAACTATTATATACAGAAGAAATCCAAAACGAAGCTGCCGCCATAAACATTTCACATTTACCACACATAGAGAAGTAGGTAGAAGCTCGGCCACATGTTGTAAGAATTTCTTCTCTCCCTAGGCAATTGGTATGCTAGCTTCGAAGCTGGTAGCTTCGAAGCGATTCTAATTTGCGCTACGCTTACGTTACAATTTCTTGTGACTAGATCACGTGACTTTTCGTTCGCCTATGTCAATCCCATACAAAAACATTGGCATTTACGATAATCGCTTCGAAGCGTTTGCCATTCGTCTAGGGAGGCTGCCCCCCCTAGACAAGTGGCACTTCTAAGTCAATCCCACACAAAAACACGCCAAGCGATTATCGTAAACGATACTCGCTTGGCACTTGTCTAGAGGGGCAGATCAGACAAATTCGGACGTCCGCCGGATACCATACTGGACACCGAATAGCTGCCAGTGCCAACCTTTTATGTGGAAATAGGGAAAGAGAAGGCATTAGGGGTAGAGCAATTCCCTAGGCCTCCGGTAAACTCACTCACTCGACAAAACACAGCGCAAAGCGCTTGCGTTGCTGTTACAACGGTTTTATGTTTTTGTCCAATCTCTGATAATATGTGGGTTTCAAAACAAAACCTATGAGCACTGAACGGAGTGCGACAGGACGTCCAAATTTTTCTAATCAGAAATTCTTATAATATACGGCCGGGCTAAAGAAGTAAGCAAGTTTTGAAAAGCTAGATAGCTCAACGCATTTGTGCACGCGGTCCCTTGTGTGCGTGCGCTTGTAAATACATATTGTGTAAATTAAAAAGGTTATTCCACACATAGGGCCGCGCGCACCACTTAGTAGGACTATCTTTAATTAAATGCACGTACCGTTGCCAGCAGCTCGGACAGTGAGCGCCCCGCGCGCCTCTAGTAGGGCGCACGCCGCGCCCAGCTCGCCGAGTTCTAGCGGGCAAATGTTACGTGCCACGCACACCCTGCAATACATTTGTTTTAATAATCCTTCACCGTTCATCCTCGCTCTTAATACGGCAAAAACTTTAATAAAAGGAAGGTGTACATGATCAGAGTATATATGTATGTCATTTTTGTCAAAATGTCAAAAATTCATTAAAATATATCAATTCATGCATCTAAACATCTTGACACTAATGCCAACAGCTTTTGCGTTTGCGATTCAACTATATTTTATCATTTACTTACTTTTTATATTCATCATGAAGTTTTCCCATTTGTATTTCTTTGGTGTTGCCTTTATTCAAAATTAAAATTAAGCTGCATAAAATGAGTTTCTGCTGCAACGGCAGACTTTCTTCGACGTCGGTGTCGATTTTGGCGGACCCTCCGTAAACGTCGTTCAGGACTTGTAGAACTTGCTTTAACTCAACCGTCGCCGTGTTGTCCCTCATCATAGTCTCGACGCACTGAGTCTCGGTAAATTTGCTCCGACGAGCCAACTCTATTACTCGCCTACCGATGTCCAGTGCCCTTCTCATGTCGCCGGATATCGCCGATATCTTAGCTGCAAAAATAATTCGTCATAAGTTTGGAAACAAAATTATTTCTCTTTCGCTTTCTCTTAGATTCCTGTATCAAATATAAATTTTAAACAAAAAATAAAAACCAACTTCCACAAAAAAAAAATGATATGTAGATGAACTGAAAAGTAATAAATAATTCTTTTTCTCTGTTTGTGCCTTATAAGGATTGGCCCAAGTCTCAACATTAACCGTAATCAGTCTTTAAAACTTTGAAGTTGGTACTAGCTTTTACAATTTCTTAGATACTTGACATTTAACATACGCTTAAGGTAGCTGTTTTTATTTTTTGTTTAAAATTAATTTATTTTTCCCTTTTAGTTAGCTGTGAGTCAATTATATATAGCTACAGATAAGTGTGTACATTCATATCCCTTGATCGATTTTTCATGGATCCTCTTTATCAGATAACAACTTTCGAAAAAAGGGTACCAAATTCTAAAAAAAAACTTTAAAACAATAATTGCATTTCAATTTAAAAAAAGATAGCGAAAATTTAATCTTGATCGGCTAAAATGTAACATAAAATTAAAATTTTTAGGAAAAAAAGGAGTCTTAAGTCTCCATCGTAACTAAAAGTATCAAATACCTGCTAGCATCTGTAGAGCGACGGGCGAGAACATGTTTCCCTTGTCCTCGTCCGCTAACACCGAGGTGAACACATCAACGATCTGCTGCTTGGTGTACGGCGCGAAGTGTAGCGTGGCGGGTCGCAGGCCGCGCGCAGCCAATCGCGGTAGCGCACGCTCGGTCAGGTCGAGCGCGTTGGCCACGCCCACCAGCACGGTGCGGTGTGAGCTCACACTCGCCCACCCGAAGAGCGTATACAACACAGATTGTCGCGCGCTGCCTAGCTGGTCGATCTCGTCCAGCACCAACAAGCTAAGAATATAACATTAGGATTCCATTTTATTTAATTATTATTAAATTGCAATGTACCGAAGCGATATGATGCAGCGCGAGGTCTATGTCTTGCATGGAGAATGTTTGGTTTAATGGCCCCCTAAAAATGCATCGCATGAGGCATCTAATCGCCTCGATACGTTGCGAGGACCAGCAATTATATAAATACCCAACAATATCGACATTACAGTGACAAAAAATACTTACATCATCTTATGATCTGTACACAAAAACTTTTCAATCGCACTCAAAGATGCCTTTTCACTTGGGCCGGAAGTTTTTATTTTAAACTCCTTGCAAATCCTATTATAAATGCTAGAGGCAGATTTCATCATTGTGCAATTTACATACACTTGCTGATAGCCATATTTTACCTGAAAGAGGTTTTTGATTTGTTTATTATAATCATTTTGAATTATATAATGATTTGGGCAGTTATCACAAAACTTTATAGGTCCTAAAAACGCCCAGTACTGTATGAGACCAAATTATTTAGCCGCAAAAATACTGAGACTTCATAATACAAGAATGTAATTAATCACTAGTCGTTTAAAACCCTCAGTTACCTTAGGCAGTTTAAGCACATATGAAAGACTTGCAGTCTTTCCAGTTCCCGGCTGACCAGAAATGTATAGTGATCCAGATTGATCAGTTTCTAAATGTTCATATAGAAATTTTTCTAAAAATGCTATCTCATTCTCGCGACTAACGAGAGGTTTCAAAGTATTTCCATTGGTGCTGCAACTAATAAATTTATATTAAATACTTGTAAACATTACCAAAACAATTATGATTTGATTAATTATTTGCTATCTCATAATTTAACCAGGAAAAATCATGATTTTATTTCATTATATAAATATATATATATTTATACTATGACAAAATACCTACTCAACATTTAAGCTATTTCCTTTTTCTGAATCACTAACATAATCATTTGATACTTCTAGTGGTTTTGGTATCTTCTTTGCAGAGCACATATCTGCAAAGATACAAAGACATAATATAATCCTACAGTTGTGGATAATCCTGATCATGGATATATATAGGAAAAAAACAAGAATGTCTTAATATATAGTTCTTACATGCGTGTTTTTGTCATTGCACTCCTTCCAAACAACTGGACTGGTATTTAAGAGGATTTGAGAAAGATTCCGATTCACAAACCAAGACCGGCAGGACATCAGTCATCCATTCGATCCATTAGTTACTAAATTTAGATAAAGGTATAAGTTTATAGTACCTACCATCATTAACAATTTTTTCTAATTTTTCCTCATTTATTCTCTTTAAGGATTTCTTTACAGTGTTGTCAATGTTTAAAATATTTTTATTTTCTATATTACATTTTTCTTTCTTGCTTTGCAGGTAAGTCCTTTTACGTGATCTAAAAGGAATTTCAGTTTGGCACGAAGACATCTGAAATTAATTAAGATGATTCAGATAATCATATTATCATAATAGTACTCAATAAAAACCCTGTCCAAATATTGAAAAACGTATAAGTATCTTGTTTAAGGGCTGAGGTACGAAAATTCAACACAAGATTCTTATTTAAAATATTTTATTTCACACTTCTTAGACAATACATGACAAAATTACTTAATACACTTTACACTGTTTGAGAAACCAATTTTATGCAATGTTAAGAATACATAATTTTTAATGTTACATTCCATAACAATTCAGGATTTAAAAATATTTATAAATACAACAGCAACCCTTTATTCAAACTCATACAATTGAAACGTTTGAAATTGACCAGCACACATCAATTAAAAAATAATATTTATCATTAAGTTTACTTTATCATGATTATATACAACAATGAGTTATAAAGAATAAAACTTATCAGTAAAAATACTTTATAAATATTATAATTTCAATGTGCAAATTTTATTATCAATTATTATTGTGGTTAATATTCTTTGCAGGCTCATATTATAAGAAAAAATAATATATTATAACAATGCTGCTATGCTTATTTTTACTCCCAATAATATACACAAATGTAAAAATATTACAATTATTACAGTATCAATGTAATTATTCTGAGCGCTCTTATTGCTTTTCCTTATTGAAATCATTCTGGGATTGTGCCATACTTGACATATTTTTAAGCAAATCATACTGTCTCTGTGCTAACCAAGCATTTTGTAATTCCATTTGGTGTCTTAATAACTGCGCATTTGTTAAGAGTTGAGGCTGAGATAGATAGTCAGTCGGTGAAGACATAGTAGGATTAGAATTTATATTTGAAGTAATTGGTTGTCTAATACTTGTCATTTTTGCCATTGGGACCAACGGTCTCAACTGTTTGGGTAGCGATTTTGCAGGACCTGGAGAAACTTTAGGTGAATCAGTTTTACCAGATCCTAAATTTGATAGCTGTGTACTTGTTATTTGATTTGACTGATTAGCAATTTGATCAGAGACATTATTTGCTTGTTTCTCCTCAGCAATGACTAATTTTGGTGAGGAGCTTGGAGAGCGAGTCTGTCTAGGAGATGGTTGAGTAGCATTGGATGTATTCTGTAATGATGTTTGAAAACTAGGAGATACCACATTTGGATTGGTAGGATTTGTTTGTTTTGCTGTACTTTGCTTTGGTGTAAGTTCCTGTTTCAGAGGAGCCTGAGTTCCACTTGGTAAGCTAGGGTTAACCTTTTCCATTTTTAATTGACTTAATGTACTAGAAGTTGGAACTCGCAATGGTGTTACATTTGAACCTAATGGCCTGTTAGACATACTTGGAAAGTTGCGAACTTGATTTATAGCTTGAGATAAACCTTTAGATTGAATACCTTGTTTCTTAGCCAGATTAGCAATTGATTGCATTGTCTCAAAGGCTTTTGTTTGTTGTGGTCCCAACTGACTTGGTAAATTATGGGGAGTAGATAAGTCAAGGGCCATACTTGACTTTGTTTCTGGAGTGGGAGTGCCAGAAGGTGATTTACTTGAATTGGGATTATTAAGTTTACTTGAAGCAAAGGATTTAGATGTAGCTGGAACCAATTTTGGAACTTGAGCCTTATTTTTGGGTAATTTAGGTTTTTTATCACCTTGTAAAAATTGCTGCTCAAAAGTTTGTTGAAATGTTATAGGTCCTGAAAAATTACCACCTTGCTTGGGTAACTTAGCATCTGCTATAGGTTTTAGATTAGGAACTGGACCTTTAGCTGATGTTTCTGGTGATTTTATTTGCTTTGTTTGAGAATTACCACCTTCAGTTTTATTTCCTGCAATCACTTTTTCAACCTCAGTTTTTATCTGCTTTTTTGGATCAGTATCAGGCAATTTTAGTATTTCAATGTAATTATGCACTGGAGGACTTGGAACCTTATGTTGCACATTGGAAGCGGAGGAAAGATTTTTGTTCATTATATTTTTCTTGGCTTCAGTATTGGTTTGGTCGGCAGGACTTCTTGCATCTAATTTTTGGTCTGTCACGGTAATTGAGAGTGAGGAAGGAATATTAAGCTTACAGGAGTCAAAAAGTGCTTTTAGAGGGTCTCCACTTGATGGGGCAGTAGTGCTTGCACCTGGTAATGATGTTTTAACTTGGGACATTATTTTACTTCTGTCGCTAGTAGGATCACAATTATTTGATAAAAGATCCATTCTCAGTTTACCAGGAGTCTGTCCTTTGCTTTGTGATGAAGTGAGTGGTAAACTAGATTTTAACTCAGGGATTTTCTTCATGACTGGTTTTAAGGTTTCACTATGCTTTGTGTTAGAGGTTTGTGGTTCAGACTTAGGAATTTGTAATTTTAATGGAGAAACCAACTTTTGTGTAGTTGATGATTGAACGGAAATTGACTCTGTCGGTTTCCTTTTTGGTGAAGATGATATTTGAGATGTTGAAACAATTCTCTTTTGACCTACATTTTCTTGCAAGTTCTGTTTAGTAGACAATGCTGGAGGTGGCTTAATATCTTTAACTGGTACTGTGTTTCCCATTGCACTCAGTTCATTTTTTGTTAAAGCTTTATTGGAAGTTTCAACACCTTTAATATTATCAATAATTTCTGTTTTTATAGGTCTGTCACTTAGAGTAGATTTTACAATTCCAGTACTTGGTGTGCCGGATTGGCCAGTTGGCAGCTTTGCCTTTTCCAGTTCAATTTTAACTTTTTTAATTTCAGGTAAACTCTTTACACCTTCATGTTTTCTTTTTAAGCTTTCCTCATTCTTTTCAGCTGTATTAATTTTCTGAGTGGTATCTTTTGGCGACAATACATTTTCACTATTTGGTTTAAGTTGAATATTTTTAGGAGAGTTATTTTTAGCTGTCAACTCAAAAGAATTCAAAAATTGAGATTTTTCAACTTCATCATCATTTTTCTTTGATGGAGAGACACATCTGGTTTTATCTGTTGAACTTTGACCAAGGGAATTTCCATCCTTGGCAAGATTTGAAGAAAACATACTGTGTTTTTTGAAAACTTCCCGAGATTTTTTATTATTGCTTTCATCAGGCATGGGGCTATCAGTCCCAGAAGACAGCTCACCCTGGTCATTCAAATTAGGTGCTGGACTACTAGCATTAGTATCTTCAGTGCCTGTAGGACTTGATTTCCTTTCTGTGTAATGAGACCCTTTTCTGTTCACATCAAACAATCTGTTACGTATTGCTACATAATCTATAATTTGATAAAAAAATCTCATTGGCTCATTTCTTTTCCAGTTGTAAATATACGCAATATCCATTAGAGTGTAATAATCAGGTAAAGGAACCCTTTTATATAATATATCAATAGCAAATTGTGTGCTGTCAATATCAAACTTCATACTCAGAAACTTTTTAAGATGATTAATATTAACAACAGCTGGGCACTGCAAATATCTTCTGGGAACTGCTGTATTGGCTTGTGGTTCATTACTATCAGAAGACTTACTGGATATACTATCTGCATCAGTTAGGTCTGAATATTCTAAAGAAAAAGAAATTACATCTTCAGGGCTAAATATTATCCTTTCAGTATCTTCACCTCTTTGTTCTGGAGTAGCAGAAGCGGCTGGCCCGGGTCTTGACGAATAAAATTGTTGCCGCCTTTCCATTTCTCTTTGGAACAGTCCCGGAACTAATTTGTAAACTATATCTTGAAGAGCCTTATCTAGTTTTATATTCGGCTTTGCAGAATTTATCATCATCTCACACACGGGACAATAGCTTTTAACTTGCAGATGTTTTATAATGCAACTCCGACAAAACGAATGTAAACATTCTACAATGGTGGTTGCATCAATATAATATCCGTGGCATAATGGACAGGTAATGTGTTCATTTACTTCCCCTAGCAGAGTTCTCTGAGGAACAACTGCACCATTGTTTTGATCATCCATTTTAACAACCTTTTGATCGGGTTGTTTATTAGAAGTGACCATTTTTATGATAGCATCACCAATGCAACGTAAAAGGCTTATACCAACACTAGTTTTCAATTTACTATTTAAAGACTCATCAGTCTGTATTCAGCTAACTAAATCAACGATTTTATTAGCAATTTACGCTTTAAAATATGAAAATACGCGTGAATGAATCGAGGGAGCAATCGACATGACACTTTTTTTCTAAGGTTGGTAACCCTGGTCACCGATGGCCTGTTTTGACTACGAACAATTTTTACCTTAGTTTTCGCTGTGTTATTCCATTAACTACAATTAAACTATTAAAATGCTTCATATTCTTAGAGACTTAGCTAAGTTATTCTTACCTTTTCAATAAAGTTTCTTCACTAATACTTTACAGTGCTCACTTTTTTATCAAATTTATCAAAATGGTATTTTGGCGCGAAGATCGTATCTACTACTTCAGACAGGTGTCAAAAAATCAACCAAAGAGAATAAAATCAACGACAAGTCAGAACTGAGAACCGGCAGGACTTGCTAGACCAAAAATAATACCATAAGCAAATAAGCTTATGGACATTGGATACAGACAGACGTTCGCAGTACACGTCTTAAAGTTATAGACTTATATTCGGCTCGGCGAATATGGTGCGAATGAAGATCCCTTTGATATTTCGTTCTAGTGATGCGTCGTGTCGATTTTTGTAATGCACGTTGGTAAATATGTTTTCAAAAAATTATAATGTGCTTTATAGTCTCTACTATGTTGTAGTTTTATTACAATAATTTAATATTTTTGGCATCGATAAATAGGTAAGTAAAATGAAATCTCAATAGTCACTTTTGGCACAAACATCTCGACTTTTTTTCTAAAAAGTTATGTAACGTAAGTTAATAACAAAGGAAACGGCTTCATCACTGATGAAGCGAAGATGAATCATCAGGATTTAGATTTTAGGATATAAGAATTAAGAATATATAATCTGTCAAACAAGTGTAGAAATTGATAGAGTCGCTACTAACTTCCGGTATTTTTTCATATGTGATATGGCCAAACTATTTTCGGTAACTTAGGAGGAAAATAAAGGATTTTGATACTGTTTGGCCGAATATTGCTACCTTTTCATGTTAAGAAAAAGATGTTGTCAAATGTATGTCAGAGTGAGTCTAAAAATAAGGCTTGTAAGAACATCATGTGAAAGTTATTTGTACCGCCTTACAGCCTTTGAGTTTCTCAAAAGGACCTTTAAGTAGTTTAACAGATACTTTTATTAAATTTATTTTAAAATACACGTTGCTTACTTTAATTGCATGATGTTATTTCCCTTATTTAAGAATAATATAATTAATTTGTATTTTATTTAAGACTCGCTTTTTCCCGCGGCTTCAATTGCCTGGCATTTGAAAATCACATTATGTTTATACAAGACCCAAAACATAGGCTATGCTATCAACTAAATCTATACTAAAAATCAAGTCTATTGATATTCTCGTTAGGGCGTGAATGAAGGACAAACAGTATAGTTTAGAAATTAATTAATAATAAAAAGTCACTTAAGAAGATACATTAAAAAATATATAGGTACTCTAGGCGTCAGTCATCGTAATCCTCTTACAAGTAGTGTCGGGGGCGTTTTCGTCCTGTATATCGCATTTTTATGTTGTGCTGCTTTCGTTCCTGAATTAATAACGAGTATTCCAATATCTTTATAGAAGAGAATATACCATACATTCCCCTCGAAATAAGTATTTTCAATATCTTTAGTATGGCTGTACACTCTCGCCGAGAGCTTTCGGGCGAGAGTCTCGTGGTGACTCTCACAAGCGGCTAACAGGCGCGACGTGGCTAGTGCAACCATTTACACTCTCGCGCTCGGGCAGTCTCTCTTCGGTGAGAGCTTCCATAACATAAATTACAGGAACTTCTTAACTTTTGGGGTTATTTTACTAAAAAGTTTTACTGAAAAAAAAGATTTCGATTCGAGAAGTCTATACTAGGTGGCGCAACGATAGACAACTCCCTATTGTTGTTTTGCTCAAGATTGACGATAGAAATTTGACAGAGGGTTAATGAAGCCTCTGTCAATTTTTTTTACAAACCGCGATTGTCAACACAACCACTTTGTTTAGAACCACGTTTTGTATGGAAATGACAATTTTTTTAATAGAGGGTTAATGAAATATACCGCTAATCTTAAGCGAATGTATAATATAAGTAAAGTGTATGGCAAAAGAAGTATTAATCGAAATCTTTTTTTTTTCAGTAAAACTTTTTATTAAAACAACCCCTGCACCATCTAAGAGTTAAGAATTGTGTAACTGTAAAGGTTTATACCGTCTTAAAGAATCTTGCGAGCCCTTAAAAAGCTTGGTATTTTATCTGTAAAAATAAAGTGTGTAAATTTGAATAACAAGTTTTAATGTACATTCCTTCATGTTAGGGCCAATTATCTACTTGACTTCCAAAATATTTACTGCACCGTGAAGAACCCTCCTTACGCAATTAGTAAATACTACAGTATTTTATAAATACTTATAGATCATAATATTTTCTGAACGTTTAGCTTTTACCTTAGTCACAACACGACGAGGTTTCATCAATTTTCAACACCATATACTTTTTATATCTTAGTCAAATCAAAAGTATTGCACGTCTCAACGCGATAATCACGAGACTTGCAATATTTTTAATTTTGTTCCAACAATTCATTGAGTGACTCATTACAATTTCATACATTTATTTTGAACTAGATGTCACTCGCAACTCCATTGCGCCAAAATTCGTTTATCGCGCGCGACCCGTACATTTTTCTGAATGTGAAATATCTTGAATAATACTTTGAGTCCCGGGGAAGAACATAACTTCCCCGAGACTCAAAGTATCTCCATACCAAATTTCATCAAAATCGGTTTAGTGGTTTGGCCATGAAAGTAACAGACAGACACACTTTCACATTTAATAATATTAAGTATAGTATGGATTATCGGTAGAAATGTCCCGAGACTTGGGTAAGATTTTTAATGTAGCAACACAGCGGGGTTAGAACTTAGAAGTGAGAAAGTCTATAGTGTTCACGCTCTCAGTTATCACAATTCACACCATCTAGTTGTAAAATGTCTTTGCTTCCACCGCGAAAGATATTGTCCAGTGGACAATGTCCACCGCATACTTTTCAAAGGATTTTCTAGATTTAAAATATGTTCAGGTTGGCTGTAGTGTTCTTGTCTATGGATAAATTAAATTTTGACAGCTTTAACATTAGACTTCATTTGCTGTCAAAAGCGATTGTCATCCTCAAGTTGTCAGTTGCGATCTTTCTTTTATCGACCTCTCCGTGGTTGTTTGCACGTCTTCCGGAATCATATTAAATCTCAATAATCAGTGGGGTTAAATATTTTACTTCTAGTTAAGCCTTTCGGCTTTTAGTTCATCAACATGAGAGCAAAGGTATTTTCTATTAAAATTGTATACAATTAATGTTTTGTGTTTCACTTGTAAGACCGCACATTGTATGAATTGTTTCTGTTACAGTGGCGTAAGAAGCGTATGCGAAGGCTAAAGCGTAAACGCAGGAAGATGCGTGCGAGGTCTAAATAAAATGGTAAGTTCTTTTTTTAATATTAATTTATCTGTTTTTTTGCATACCTCTTGTATCTCTTATAACCTTTAAGGTTCGAGCATACTACGCCGGGCCTCAACCGCTCGCAACTTGTATTAAAGCAAATTTTTTGCGTTGTTCCCTAACACGCTGAGGCCCCGCATAGTATGCTCAAAAAATATAAATATATTTTATTATCTTTGAAAATAGATTTCTAAAATTCATCAATATTCAATGATCGTTAACCACATGTAGTGAATACACTGACTGATTTGGTTTTGCATATAACTTCTGTTTAGACCATTTACCTCGTGCCGGCTAGTCTTGCATAAAAAATCGAAGATATTATATTGATAACACATTGAAGCCACCTACTGTTTGGAATTTGAGGTTATGACTTGTGTCCATGTTTACCACTACATTGTATTTATACCATCTAACCTCTAAAGCAGACTTCACGAAAGAAAATGCATTTGTCTTACTTTTTGACTTGAAACAGCTTACTGAAATTTTTTTACGATTTACATTATTGATTTACATGATAAAAGAGTCTCGAATCATGAATACTGAAGAAGGTCCCTTTTAGGCAGTCACTTTCTTTACTTGAGATAAGTGCAAAGAAATAAAGGGAATATTAATTTGAGCTTTCTCCACCTTTATGTTTCGAAAATGAAGCATAGAGACTTTAAAAAGCTTACATTCTCAGTCATTGAAATGCATATTATTCAAGTCGGTTAAAAAAGCAAGTATTTAGTTACTTATAATTGATGTTTTGAAAAAAAGGTACTGTGGAGAATCATCTCATTAGTATTGAACATGGGTCATAAACTGATTGTCCGTTACACGAAAGGGTCAAATTAGGATAATTTTAAGAATAAAATTAATGGAGGAGTAAAGGTTCAGGTTCCAATATCTACTAGACCTAGCTTTTACCTGCGGCATTGAGACCACCTGCCCCCTTAGACAAGTGTCAAGCGAGTATCGTTTACGATAATCGCTTTTTGTATGGAATTGACTTAGACGAACGAAAAGTCACGTGATCTAGTCGAGTTCCCATATGTCAATCCCATACAAAACGTTAGTCGCTTGCCACTTGTCTAGGGGGGCAGGTGGTCTCAATGCCGCAGGTAAAAGCTATTCTTTAGGTAGATATTGGAACCTGAACAGTTCAGTAATATGACACAAATTGCATAAGGCCCGGCTTACATTTTGCTTAGTGACAAGTACTGACAACTGGGTGTCCATAAACTGCTTAGTGCTTATTGGTGCATGTAGTGTTTGTCTGTAAATTTTATGTTGTAACACAAACAAAAAATTTTAAATTCCATAATGTTTACACTCTCGCACTCGGTCGGTCTTGGTATGTCTAGGCGGGAGTGTACAGCCTCCATAATATTTCGGGGCAAGATTGCCCCGAAATATTTAAAAATTAAGTCTGAAATAGATTTTCAGACTTAATTTTTTTATGTAAAAACATTTGGCAGTACTAAGCAGTGTGTAAACACCCGCTTGTCACTTATCACTAAGCAAAATGTAAACCGGGCCTAAGAAAGGTACTCAACGAATAATTTTGGAAATGGGCCTACTTGCATTTTTACTGCGCTGCGCTGTAACTAGCGCCAAATTTTCATAGTAGACATTTTGTAGCTAGTTTCTAAAATAATAGAATAGTATTGTAGTCGTAAAGGTGGAACCAAATTAAAGGCCAAATCATCCATAAAATTATGCAAAAAGGTTAGCCTGTTAGAAATTTGACACTTTCTATTTCTATATAAACAGATTAACATAACGAATTTACCGATCGCTTACGTTAGAGAATTTTTCTTACGAAAGAGAATCTGTATATAATGCTTAAAGCTGATAACAAACTGATCGGTCGCAGCTAACAGCAGACACCCATACAAAATGTCCGCGACTTACGCCTCATAGTTTGCACACAAATGTACAATTATAGATCGCGTCTGAATCTACGATATTTAAATATGACCCGATAATCTTACACGAAATTTTCTTTTGATGGTTGAAGTGTATTTTTTTTTAATTTAGTGGCTTGATAATGAGACGTTAATACATTTTTTTAACTTTAAGTCCGGCCGCAATCCTGAGAGTAGATAAAAAATCCTGAGATATGGTAACCCTAGGCCGATGATTCCCCAGGGGCATCAATAAAGTCCGGGGCACTGGGTGTTCTAGGCCTAGTCTTTTCTTTTTCTTACGGCTATCTCAGTGAGTTGCCAATGTCAGAGTGGCTTGAGATACCTTTGCTCTAAATATATAGTATTTGTTTGACGCCAGGCGCAAAGTTTGTTAAAAACTCTGCACGGAATCTGTTATGATTGAATACTTAAACTTTGTCCATAAAACAGATCATTCTTCTCCTACACTATTTGCTTCTAATGTGTATGGTGTACCCGTGTCTAATAAATTATTTTGTTGTTACAGGTACATCTGAATGAGGTGAAATTTATTTGCAGCCTACAGACTTATGTATCTTAAAATAAATAAGTTAAAAACCACTTTTATTTTATTCAAGAACCTTAGGCTATGCAAATATGTACAGTAAAAATTAAAAGTGTAATGAAATTTAGAAATGAAAGTACTAAATCATAGGCGAGCTTCTACAATATGTTCCAAATCAAAGCCAGTTGAAATAGACGCACAGACTTTTTTAAACTATGTTTTAACTACATCAGATTCGAGTTTATTATACGACTAGCAAACCCTGTTTTGCCACCAGATCGCCAGATGTCTTTGCATGCAGTGTATCAGAGATGGCGCTGTACGTAAAGAAATTGTTTTCCTGCTTTTCTTCTCCTTATTTGCTATAAACCTAACCGAACTTATTTACTATAAATTTTTCAAAACTTATTTAGTATAAACCTCACCAATCCCAAAACCTTTCCAATGAAAGCAATACTCTGGAAATTGGTCCGTGCGTTCTAGTTATAGCGTCACGAAGTAAAACCGGACACAATACAATATCATTTCATTATAGCTATAGCAACGACAGATAATTTTATTAAATCAGTCTTTACTGCTTAAGTACATGATTATCAAACATGCCCGTTTCGACGTGAAAGACATGGAAAAGGACCAATAATGTGATGATGCATCACTTATAATATGTAACTATATTGGTGACGATTATTGATGCTATATTTTATAAAAATTCGACGAGGCCCCAGCCTTATTGAATTTTTCGAATCGCCTCGTAAACAGTGTACCTAAAGCTTAATGACCGTAGCATCAGTTAATCTATGTCAGAATTTCAAGGAGTTGGGGAAAGATTGCAAAGTAATCGTCTAAATTCTAACACATTGATTCCCAAAGTGGTCCAGGTGGACTTCCAAGGTTCCACTGGAGACTCTATGACGGTCTACGTTATAGGCGAGAACAAAAATTGGGGGTTAAATCAAACATTTCTGAAAAATATACTGCACTGTTATTTAACGCTTGCTTGCTTGGGAAACCACGAAAATGTTAGAAACAACTCCCGCGACATATGGGAAGGAAGATATAATAATCATGTTACTACAAACACTACTACTACTTTTGTCCGCGATTGCACTCGCGTTGAATTTGAAAATCGCGTAAAAGTACGAATATTCTTGTAGAACATTCGTACTCTAAATTTGTCTATTGGTACATGCCTCGTGTACCAATGAGATTTTCCGATCTCAAATACATAATACGGATGCTCATTACCGTGGGAGAGCCATGCTTCGGCATGAATGGGCCGGCTCGACCGGAATAATACCACGGCCTCAAAGAAAACTGGCGTGAAACGGCGTTGTCCTATGTTTCGTCCAGTGACTAAGTTTACTGGTGGTCCAACTTCCCTATATCCTCACAAATGCCGGTAACGCACTTGCGACTCTTCGAATGTTACGAGTGTCCACGAGGCGACGGCAGTTGCTTTCCATCAGGTAACTCGCTTGCCCCCTAAATATAAAAAAGTTCCTTTAGACATGTTATTCCAAGATCAAATGTAGCCTGTGTTGCTTTCGAATAAGTCTAATTAAGTCGATTGATTGCTTCATTAACACGATGTTACTCCTCAAAGGAACTTGCAATCAATACAGGCCAGTAAAAGAATGGTTTGTGGATGGAAAAGTCGAAAGTGGAAATTTTGACTTTGAAACTTTGTTCAGACTACTTATGAGTTATGAGATTAACATACTAAAAACCCTACCGATCTAAGGTTCTGAATTTCAGTTTTTAGAGTACTTATAATTTTTTTTAAATAATAAGCATACGTTACTGACCTAACATTTTAAACCCCTAAACCTAATACTCCTAATAGTCTTATACTTCTTCTTCTTCCATAATGGCTGACTTGAGTCTTATACTTGTTCACAAAATCACAACTAAGTTTCATAAAAATTTTCAACCTTTAACTTCATGTCATTTCTATAGAAGTATAATACGTATTCCTTAGTATTCCGTACTTGTACGAATAGAGGTTGTCGAAAGAAGAAACGGCAATTTCTTCTTTCGATCGGCTCGGTGTCAAGTTGAGTTGCGGGAAATATAAAAAAAAAATTGTAAATTAAAAAAAAATTCAATAATTATCAAAAACTAATCATTTTTGTTTTGTTAGTTTTAAAATTACTTCTGTACTTTGAGAAAAACATGGGACGTATGACTAGCATTAAATGGGAGAAATCCGTGCCATGCAAGCCAGTGCATAATATAATATCTTCCGATTTCCATAAATACAATCCTCAGCCATGGAAAAGTATGGTAAGGTCAAAGGTGAAGGAATGGTTCATGGAAAAACCTAAAAATCTGCAACTTCACATCGCCTATTGTTCTGAAATTGCAGATTTTTAGGTTTTTGAGATAAAAGATCTCTAGTTTTATTCCCAAAACAATTTTCTCATAATATTATAAACAAACTATAAACTAAATAAAATACAAACTAACAATATACAGACTTAAAAATAAAAAGAAAACCTTTCCCAGGTCGTCCCCATCTGGCAGAGTACCCAGTAAACTGATAGCATTGCCTTGTTGGACGGCAATTGCTATCCGTTGTGCCAAGTAGCTTCCGGCTCTGGGGTCTCTGGTAGCTTCGATAAGCTTTTCAGTTGATATTTAATATTTTTTAAATAAATAGGAAGGAGACCCTCAAATTCGACTAATCTTATCTTATGAATATCAACGTATGTGGTTAAAAGAAAGAGAGGCGTGGAAGAAGCGAATGTACTCTGAAAACGATACCGTCAACGTAGATGTTGTTAAACGATACGTCTTAAATTTTAAAGCTCACCAAAAAACAAATAAACCTGCAGGATCAAAAAAACTATTTAAAATGAAAAAGTAAGTTTTGGCTTTAATATTAATCAGTTTCAATATATTTTGCCATACATGGAAACCAGTAGCATAGTGTTTGTGGGGTGGCGAATAGCGTGGACAAAAAATTCCAACAATTAAATTTAAAAGCCTATTTAAGGGGGCGGCAAAATTGTCCTCAGCCCTATGCGGCCGATACCCATGCTACGCCACTGATGGATACCACGGTTAAATACAAAAATAAATATACTGTATAGCTACAGCGGAAAGTAGAACTTCCGCGTATCTAGAAGATGATTGGAATATAAGCGATAGTTAATAGACCTATAGGCATAGTCTAAAGAAATAATTTCTGGGTACATATTTTAGATTCGATGGTATTGGGAGTAAAGTTACAACGAAGAGGTCACCTGAAGATAAGGTAATTGCCTATTACAACAATAAAATTAAAGAAATTTCAAACAAACAGAACTGAATTAAATTTTAAAGGCTAGATACATCACGCGAAATAATACCATAGATCGTAGCATGTAACTAAAATTGTCTTCATACAATAAATATTTTAGATTCTAACTTTTGTTTTAAATACTAAACTAGATGCTTGGGGCGGCTACTCCCGAAAATGGGGTTTCATTAAAAAAAATTAAATTATACCTTTTCTCGCATCAAGTAGCCAACACCTTTACTTGTGTTTTACTCATTGTCTGGTACTTTTTGAATTTGGCCCATCTTAAAAAAACTCTACAGCTGATTTTAGTAAATATAGATTATGTTGCTCAGAGGACAACAAAAAAACTCAAGAAAACAAAACACCTATTTATAAAATGTTTATTTTCGCAATTTTATTAATGTAATAATAATTATTAAACATTAACTATTTTCTAACATTTATAAGTTTTACAACTCCAGATTCTATTGAAGAGCTAAGTCATTATGAATTAAACAGAACCAAAAGGTGTAGCTTATCGTTTTGAAAAGACAAAATTCTCAGAGTTAAGACAATATTAGTCTAATACACGAATTCTTAACCAAATCAGTCAAAATTAAAGCAGCTAGTGTCGACTCCTATCAACTATTGACAAACTTTTAATAGTCCATCTGTCGGATTATTGTTGTACTCAATGAATATTGGGTATATCCCAAAAACTACGACCGCAAGGCAAGAAAAGTTTTAACTGGATCGTCTCAATAACACAAGGCAATTACTACTTAAGAATATTATTTTTGGTTTATTTGGTAATTTGTGAATATAGAGTACATATAGTTAAAAATGGAATGATGGCCATATCATTGAAATATTAAAAGTATTTCTATTTCAAACACATAATATCTGTTACTGTGTAAGGTTTTGGGGGTATTTTTAGCCGAAACGGAAACTAAAGGACGAAACGTCGGGGCCGCAGCGGCTGCCCGCGCCGAATATGTCGCCGCCGAAGTCGAACGTTTGCCGGAGATTGAAGTGACCGAACATGTTCGGATCAATATCTGAAACATTTATACCAAGTTTATTAAAAGACATATAATATTAATACTTAAGAGGGGATCGTAAGTAGCTGACAGTTAACGTTTTGCGACAAACTAGCCCGATAGAAGGCGATATCTTGCCGTCTTCAGTTATATTTTGTTAATATCACAGAATAAATAATAGTACTAGTACAGAAGACTCACTCCAAAAATCTGCTAAAGTTAATATTAATCATGCTACGTTACTATTAAGTTACGTACGACCGCGCCACGCTGCCTGTAATTTAATACGCGCGTTCTTTTTTTTTTTACGCATAAGTCATTTCTACTCTGACGATATCGGGATTGTCACCTGTTTAAAAATAATATTCATAGCTGTATAACTTAATATTTTACTACTTATATACTACTATATTTATTTACTACTTTTTAATGATAAACATCAGCTTAAAAAACTTAAAATAGCTGTGTAAGTTTCTTAAATTAAGTTCGCGTGTAATTATTACTTGTACAAATAATACGTACAAGAAATCAACCTTTTTGGTTCTCGTCAATTAATTTCAATCAATAACGCCACTTCACGTGTTACCAACTATAACAAACTTCTGTGACTTCGCCAAGTGAAGCGTCAAAACATATATACAACTTCTGTGACTACCATTACATGACATGATTTTGACATGCGTATTATGAAGGATTTGCGCGATGAAAACTTGAAACGAATACAACTATTTATTCACTTTCTCTTTCGTATGAACAACAACTCGCGTGGGTTACCACGAGCATGTGACGCCTTACTGATTTGCCCCTCGATATAAACATTAAAAATATGTTTTTAAATAAAAAATCTCGCACATGGGACCCTGGTGATGTGCTCCTCCGGAGGGGTACTTACAGTTTACTACTGTCTCACGCGAGTGCGACAGGCCTGTTAATATTCAGAAATGACGTGTTGTACTCGACATACAAAGAAATGAAAAAGAGAGGTACCATTGTTTACATCATCCTTTTTTCCATATTTCCTACCAATATTATTAATGCGAAAGTGTGTCTGTCTGTCTGTTACATCTTCAAGCCCAAACCGCTGAACCGATTTTGCTAAAATTTTGGTATGGACAAACTTTGAAAATGAAATATAATAAAAATCATTTATTTCGGAGTAAATTTGAAACAAATATTTTCAGAATGTCTAGCTTGAATGTTTTCTGGGATTTTATTGTAAAGGCGTATACATTGTTTGTAGGTGTAATATTAGATTGTAAACTACAATGGGGTACTCATATTGTAGAACTATCCGATAAGCTCAGTTCTGCAGCATAATGTTATCAAAATTCCTTATCATACAAATATGTATTATCGTTAATACTTAATATATAATTCATTCCTCAGTTAATTATAAATTATTAATTCCGTTTAATTATTGGTATAGTAGTATTTTAGTTATCTACGAGTTTAGTTTCAACTTAAATTTTGTTATTTATATTAAAAAAATAATAACCAAAACATATTTACAATATTCAATGTTAAAGGGTGGTAATTGTATAAGCGCTCTCTTTCTGCTTGTGATTGCTGACAAATAAAGATGATACTACTGCGTGTAAGCTTTTACTTCTGCCGCTGAACTCCTCTTTTACAATATGCAGTTACAAAAAAATTGAGAAATTTGCGATTAAGATACGGCATGACTAGTTTATTGTAGTTATATTTATAGCAGAATGTCATATGACATTTTATTGTGGGAAAGTGCTGCCGATATTAACACAACATTTGTGCTGCAGAAGCGAGCTGTACGTTCTTAACAAACATATAAATGTATACGCCTGAATAAAAAAATCCAGTAAACGTCGAAATCTTTTAATTAATAAATTTAAAAAAGTTGTTAAGGACCGTTTGTGTGCAAAGACCAATTATAAGGTAACAGATCTTTTTAAATGCGAACACGCCCTGGGACAAACACAACAGACAAAAGGCTGATTCTATGTAAACTTAAATAAAATTGCAAGCTTGTTTATATAAGTAATTTTAAATTGTGTTGTTGTGTTCTTTTGAAAAGAAAAATTTTCCCATCTTTTTGGTAAAAGGTGGTCCCGTGCGAGTTTCTTACGCCGGTTCTTCTCGCACGGCTAGTTTCCTAAGGAAGGATTTCCTAAAGAAAAGATGTACAGTTTCCAGGCAATAAACGAATTTGGCGCAACGAAGTTGTGGGCATCATTTACTTGTATATAATTTAGATACAGATGAACAGTCGTCAACACAATCGAATCACAGTCAAGTCACAATCAACAGCTGTTGTTCATAAGATGTTTAAATCTTTTGCACCAAGACCGAATAATTTAAAATGAAATAAAAATCGATGTAAATTTTTAAAAAATTTAAGGGCTCGCGGGATTTTTGAAATGCAGCATTTTGTGACTGTAACATATTTTTTACGGTTTTAGATAAAATATGCGAAATTAGATGATACGGCAGATACGAAGATGATTTTAGATGTTTATAAAAAATAAGAATAATATTGTACAGCTAACGCCATCTATGAGTTGAGAAATGCTACTATTTAGATACTTTAACTTTACAGTTGCACATCTCCAGTCATATCATAGTCAACTGAATACGCCTCTGGGTATATCACAAGGCACATGGCGAACATGAGTCAGTTTGCGGTTGATACACTATTTGTGTTTTGTCTGTACACCTGTAGCTGCAAAAAAACTTATTATTATTAATAGTCGGGGAGGTGAGACTGCTATTTTTGTAGTGACTCGAGCGTCGCTGAGACCTAGTACGTTTCGTGGATTAGGTAAAACGTT
>JAOTAV010008936.1:0-28111 GCA_026546445.1 Cyclargus thomasi | reverse complement strand
AAAGCTTCTACCGCTTTACTAAATGGACTGACTTGACTCTGACTGTATTGACGTTTTATCTTTACTCTGACTAGACTATAGACTTGAACGATATTTATGTAACGTTGCTAAAAACTATTGAAACAAGAAAATTGAATTAAAATTAGATTTTCTGTGGCACAAAATACGCACCAGTTGTGTCATGTTGCCAAAAAAAAAGAAGAAAAAAAGAGAGCTGTCATTTGTCTAATTAAATTTACTTGAGTAACAATAAAAGTCACAATACACACGTTACAGTATTATCACTCACTTTAGTAACACCGTGTATGTAATATTCTTGTTAACCATACGATAAACACAGAAATTCTAAGCGGGAATAAAATTGTTGAACAAACGGTGAACTCTGAGTGCACATTGAATCTGTACTCTACATTCTAGGTCTAACTCAAGTCTAGATCCAGCTCTTACTGGCTGTACGCGATTGCGGATCACAATATATTTAAATATTTACGAATTGTGGTTTATGTTGGTTAAATTCTAATGCGATAATATCACATTAGGGAGCTAACCAGTAGGCCGACTTGTACTTAATAGTCGAGGAGGTGAGAGTGCTATTTTTGTTAGAATTGAGAGAAAAAAAAAGATTTTTGAGAAAAAGTTCATACCCGAATAAAACATGAAGTGTGAACTTTTTACGAGCGAAATACAGTTTGTTGTATTCTCGGCTCTTCAAACTCGAAATATTTCGTGAAAAGGATGAAATAACTCGATATTTTATTCGAGTATGAACTTTTTCTCATATCCTGAGAATTGCCCCCCAGGTCTTTAGTGGTTTTTTAACAAAATATACTCACGAATTCCAATAGAGATTTTTAGATTGTTTGCAAAGATCCACAAGTCAATTTTTACCTGAAACAAAAACATTGAAATTAGGATTGATTTGTTTATAAAAGCTTTTTCTTACTGCCTCGGTGGGATAACTCACTCACAGTCATTCAACAACACACAGTCCAAACCACTAGACGGATAGGGCCGAAATTTTCCAAGCAGATAGATGTTATGACGCAGGCAACCGCTAAGAAATGATTTTGATAAATTCAACACTCAACCGGATAAAAAAGGAGATATAAGTTTGTATGAAAATACTTTTGAATGCGAGCGAAGCCGCGGGCATAACCAAGCTAAGAAATACCTAAGCAATACCAATTGTTTCTTCGTCCTAATAGTCTGCTGTCCCTATAGTCGCTTGCTCCTCAACATAACATCCCAACAAACAATTTAGCCGATAAGGAATCCGTGTTAAATCCACACAAAAACCCGAAAAAATACATAAATTACCACTGTCCTTACGATAAACTACACAAGTAACTTATCTGTTAGTTTATAGAGGTCAAAATCACTTGCATGCAAATAAGTTGGAAGTTCGGATCACGGGACGTAACTTACAAGATATGTTACACAACTTTCAACCTTATTTGCATAACATTCATTTTCTGTGACATTGTAGAAAGTTTTTACCGACGTCGGAGTTCTGGTGGAAGTTCCTTCATATCGGATTAAAAGCTTAAGGGGGTCAGAAGATCGAATCTATGTTACTTAGTTTCCGTTATACTTAGTTCAAGAAGACAGTGAATGGTTGTTGCAAATGACGTGATAGACGGGGCTTTATTTTCGCCGCAAGCGGCCGCAACGCAATAAATTAAATAAAACACCACTTTATGACATACGCTATAGGTAACATTTTGCTCTACGCCACTTCAAAGCAGCGGCACCCTTAACAGTTAGTCAAATGTTATACGAAAGTGAAAACTGTTGCTTATGTCATAAAATGACATTTTATTTTTAGTGTGCTGCGGATTTATTAGATTGAAGGGTTTTCGTGGTTGGATTCCGCTGTCGATCCGCGTCCACAGGAGATGCCGTGGTGGATATGTGTGGCCTACCCATTAAAAAAACCATAGGGTTTACCCATCATGGTTGTTATCAACCACAGCAGTGATCAAAACATTTAAGCGGTTGGTTTTTTACATTTATGTCTACACTAATATTATAAAGAGAAAAATTTAGTTTGGTTGTGACAAAAAGGATCAAAAACTACTGGACCGACTCAAAAATTCTTTCACCATTCAAAAGCTACATTATCCACAAGAACATGGGCTGTATTTTATTTTTGAAAAAGTAGGGTTATTTATATTTAGGTCATTATGGACACAAGGTTAACAGCGATAGTATGAGTTATCTATGGATGCTTTACACCACGTCAGTCTGGTCTCGTGCTAAGTACTTACCTAAAGGACTTGTGTTACGGGTGTTTTTATTATATAATACGCATTCAAGACCCAGGAACATTGAAAAACTTCGTCGACGGGATTCGAACCCGCGACCTCCGGCTTAAGCTACCAACGCGGGCAAAAGCTAGTGGTAGTATAAAACAATGTACCCGAAAAATGAAACCCACCACAATTGTAATTTTACTGAAACAAAATTTATAATAATACTGACAATAACTCCCCGTTATTGTTCACTAAGAATAACGAAATTCGATTTAATCTAAATTTGGTCTCGCATTAAAATTCTGGTCATTCAGAATATTCGAGGCAGCTGAATTTCCGTTTTGAGTTACGCTTCTTATTTCTACCGCGTTCTGAAATGTTAGCTAAAACATTTATTTGTGAATTTACATTCCAAAATCCACGATTCAACTTCTTTGAAAGCTCAAGATATTAAACATAACGTCCCAAGTGACACTAATTCCTTGCAGGTCTAAATTTAATCGCGCGGACGGTTCTGCTAAGCCAGCAGCTGCTCACTGGGTCGCTGCAGTTTTGGCCTCAGGAGCCAATGGACCCATCCATTGGCTCCGTGATACGCAAAAAGAGGCACATATCCAGGCTGCCACTCAGGCTGTCAGGAATGCATCAAGCATTACACGACGTTAAAAAAAGGTCTAAACTTAATCAGAATTAATTTTAAATGAATATAAAAGCGAAGGTCACTGAATGTCTTACAAAGATCTATTCACACACAGCCTAACTTTAACAACCGGACGGATGGAAAATTGGCATACAGGTAGATGTTATGACGTCATATATATGGATCGTCAAAATTTCAGATTCGTTAACGGCCTAGACGTTTAATTGGGTGGCGCATTTTATTTAAAATTTCTGGCTCCATTTTATTTTCCTTACCATTTCTTTGTTAACACAATACGATACAATAGTATAAAAAATCGTACATCACACCACCTAATCCCATGTTAAATTCATAAAAATATGTCCGAAGTTACTTAAATTTTCAATAACAGTTAAAATGTAAGTGTAAATTGTACGGCCGTCAACACGGCTTATCAGTTAATCTTAACTGACAAGTTAATGAACTCACAATTTATTGAACCGTTAAATGACGTCTACGTTCAAAAACTAATTACCTAAAGACATTCCAAACAAACAAAAAACTTATTTAGACCAAATGTCTCGAAATGTACGTTTTGTTAGGGTAAAAATCATTAAAAAAAATATAATTTTAGACATGAGCAAAAGATACGGGTAATGAACAATTTGCAATCTCCCGTTTTTGGCCTAAGTAGAGAATTTCAGACTAGAAAAATTATTTATAGGAATATGTAGGTTGTGTGTGTGCACATAGAGCCTACCTTTTTTATGTTTGATACACGTTACAATCAGATACCTACAAAAGCTAGATTATGAAGTAAGTTACAAACATGATAAAACTACTGGAGAAAAATGGTGTTTTGGTGTTGTAAAAGTTTATTTCATCCAATTGAACTTAAAAAACAATAGATATATTATAAATACTAGACGATGCCAGCACCTCAGTTGCGCTAAAATTTATCATCACGCAGTAACCGTACCTTTTTCGAATTAAAAACTATGTCCTTCCCTGGGACTCAAAGTATGTCCATACCAAATTTCAGCAAAATAGATTTAGCGGTTTGGGTGTAAAACGGTAACAGACAGACAGGCACACTTTTGCACTTATAGTGTTAGCATGGAAAACCATCAACGTGTCTGCCATCAATAATTGTGGTTATTAAAATATTTTCGCTCCAAAACACGGATTTCATTGAATAAAACCGTGAAATTAATTTTAATTTAATTGATAGGTAATCAAACGGTTGAAAACACCAACAATAATTTTAACGAGCATTCCTGGGAAGAGACGGTTCTGCTGCGAATAATTATTTCCGTAAATTGTACACATCCCAACCAGTCAACGAGATGCCATGCCATGAGAACTGTTCGTTAGCCATCCAATGGAATGATTTCATTTTGGTATGCACTGACATTTGGCTAGTTATTTAAGTAATAAAAATTGGAAGTAATTTTGGAAGAAAATTAGAAATAATTTTACTTAAAACATTTATCCAAGACAAGTGCAAAAAACATTAACCCTTTCTTGGGCTCAGGTTGTGAAGTCTTGGTGTCAGATTAGTGAAAAATGTTATTTTTTTTAAATCTTAGGTCATAGCAATGAAAACAACTTCTTTATTTTTAAGCAGTTGGGATTATTGTTCAATTGTAAATTATATTTTCATAATGTATTAAAGTAATAAAAGTTATAATTAAAAATGTTTTTAGAAATAGCACAATAGGGATTTTAACAAAAAATATTTGCATTAATTTCGCTTTCAAATATTATAATCGGTGTGCAAATCTACGTAAGTTAACCCAGCAGGTAATAAAGATTCAAAGGAACCTCATATAAAACCATAATGAATTTCCAAGTGCGGTCGGTGGTGGGGTTTTTGCTGCAATACCGGGGAAACCGCATTAGTAATGAGCAGGAGATCTACTCACAAACGGGACATTTAAATAACAATAAACATTTATACATATAACCCTCGTGACAAATTAAAAATTCGATTGTATGATCCTTTAGAAGATTCTTTGCATAGCCTAATCGCCGTATGGCAGACGCGTTGAGATAATTCCACCAACGGGCGTCATCTTTATAAATTCTTCCCTAACATAAAGTATGTAATGGTGCGTAGCATAATAACGGTGATAATGATGCTTGATGACATTGATAAGGTGGCATTTGTTTTAAGTAATTTAGGTAAGCCTAAATCGCCGAACCGCTATCTATAAGGATTCAAGAGTTCCGTACAGCATCTTCGGAACCAGGATTTACATCTGTCCAAAATCTTACTTTTTGGAAGCATACTCGTATACCTGAAACTCTTCAGGAAAGTTAAAATCTCTATAGGTCGTTCTACATTTTAAGAAATCCCCTCGATTTCTTCTGGATCGTATAATCAGATAACCACTTTTGAGAAAATTGGACCACCCTAAAACTATATCTTATACAAAACCAAAATAATTTTGAAAATCGGCCCCCAAACTTATTGCTCTAGCTTGACACGTGACCTTGACAAAGTAATTTTGGAAAAATGTAAAAAAACATAATTAAATGTCCAAAAACAGCAACAGAAAACTTGCTAAAATATCGATGCTTGTATCGGTAACAATTGACTAGTTTTCGGTTGGCGTTTTTGCACATTTCGTTTTGTTTTTTTTTTTCATTTTTACAAAAATGACTATGTCAAGGTCAAGTCGGTGCCAAGTTAAGTCGCACAGGTTCATTACGTGTTTGACAATCGCCGAAACTGACGCTAAATTTCGACTGGAATTTTAACGTCAAAGGAAAATTTGATCCAATTCTTCTACCCCCACATCACAGAATTCGTTAACTCATAAGCGGTTTAATTATCTCGCCTAATTAACTGCAGTCGACGGTTTAACAGGAAACAATTGAACTTATAAGCTTTGCTTTGTTTTAAATGTGCCGGAGGGTTGCTGGGTAATGTTGACTTAATATCGGGGAAGTTGATTCAGATTGCGGATTTAAGTTGGTCACGCCGTGTACCATGCCTATAAGCGGTGATACAAACCCTTAAAGTCCTAAACAACGTAAACAAAAACTAGATAAGATTTTAATCTTATTTGCTTAATTATTAAAAGGATTTGTGTTTCTTAGTTAGAAAACGCGTTTTAATTTTCTATAAAAAAGGAGATAAGTAGCTTTCCATTTTCGTTCATAATAAACATTCAATTTTTTTTCCGATTGGAAATGTCAATATCAGAGTAATTATCGAAACTTATTAAAACAATTAGTTGGTGCCCGTTCATACAAATTTTACATACAAATTTTCGCGCAAAGAAGTTGCTTCGTTGCGCGAAAATTTGTATGTCACGGGAACGTAAATTTTCGCGGGATAAAAAGTATACTATACGTTGCTCACAGTTAATAGCTATTAAACAAAATTAAAAAAAATATTCAAATCGGTCCAGTAGTTCCAGAGATTAGCGCGTACAATCAGACAAGCAGATAAACAGACAGACAACATTTTTACTGCCGCTTTGTGTTCTATTACTGTTCATTATCCCCCCAGCATTGATCTTTTAAAACTACATTATTTTTTATATCATATTTCAGAGGCAAGCGAGCAGACGGGTTACCTGATGGAAAGCTACCGCCGTCGTAATATATGAACACTCGTAATATCCGAACAGTCGCAAGTTCGTTGCCGACCCCCGTTTCACGCGAGTTTTCTGTGAGGCCGTAGTATCACTCCCGTCGAGCCGGCTCATTCCTGCCGAAATGGCTCTTCCACGGCAAAACTAATAAAATGTACAGACGCGCCAATTTTACTGTTTTATTATTAATCTATACATATTAATCGCAACACCGTTTTCCAAATTCTCTTATAATAAGGCCGAAACGGATACGCTCGAATACCGCTGGAGCAGGGAATTTTTATTGGCGTCCAGACCACCCGACAATCCGATACCCTCGTCTCGCTAAAAATACGGATATTACAGAATTAGTACAATTAAACTCCAATGATAAAGTGACGGAATTATTTCTGAGTCATAGTGTGTATGGGAATTGAAAATGTTGCCGCTAAACCAGGCATTTTAAGCAGACGCCTTATTGACGACCCCTGTGGGTCAGTTGATAAGCACGTTGGTAGGTTAAGCCAGGGGTCGCGGGTTCGATTCCCGTCGACGGAACAAAAAAGTTTTTCATTGTTACTGGATCTTGGATTTGTATTAAATATGTGAATCGTGTAGTAAAAATTATATAAGTATTAAATATATTTCCGTGTTCTGGTACCGGTTACAAAAGTCCTTCAGGTAATTACTGCGGGACCAGACTGACGTGGTGTGAAGCGTCCATAGATATTATTATTATTATCGGTCGATATCATATTTTTTTTACTTTAGGTAAAATGTAGGATAAGCCCCGCTTCTCATCAGCCAGGTCTGCAGTGCCGTATTGGGGTGTAATAGGAGAGTTATAGTACAAGGTTTGAGCTTGCCTCAAATACCTACAGAAAATTTGCTATCAGCTCTCAGATTATAAGAACAATTCGGCAGCATTCTTCCATGCGTAACATTTCGCGCGCGGATCTTTCGAGATGTTTCCTGTCATGATGACCATGACAAGCGGATTTGATCCGCATGCGGATGACAAAATGACAGAAAAAGGCGCCTTTAAAAATACCTAAATTAATCAGATTTCACAGCATTCCCGAAACCAACGTTAAACCCCTTAAGACTTAAGATAAATATTAAACAAAGGATATCAAACCTTCAAGAAGAGAGATTCCCTCTTAAAAGGCCGGCAACGCACATGCAACCCCGATGTTGCGGGTGTCTACGGGCGGCGGTAGTTGCCATCAACCGTTTGCTAGTTTGCCGCCTTATTTTTAATAAAAAAAACATCAAATCGGGCCCTGATATAGTACATCATAATAGAAGATACACGATTCACATCCAAAGTGAAAAAGTGCGGCCAAGTCGCGGGAGTGGTAGGAATTTACATATTTTTCGCATAATTCGTACTTTATGATCCAACGCTCGCTGATACAGAGCGGGGAACGAACTGCACTGCTCTATCATTTACGTACACATATGGAGTGTAATATATACACAGGTATATATATACACGGTATATATATACACGGTATATATATACACAGTATATGATACTATATCATCTTCGTATATATCATACTAGCTGACAAGGCGAACGTTGTTTTGCCATATAAATAATTTAGGGGGATGAAAAATTTATGTTGGCCGATTCTCATAGATATATATAGCACAAAAAATTTCATCAAAATCGCTCAAGCCCTTTCGGAGGAGTATAGAAACTAAAACTGTGACACGAGAATTTTATATATTAGATTATCTATCACCTATCTATACTAAATTTTTTATATGATATTCAGGGGGCAAGCGAGCAGACCAGTTACCCGGTGGTAAGCAACTGCTGTCGCCCATTGACACTCGTAACATCTGAAGACTAACCGGCCTTTTATGAGGAAATAAGGATATGGGGATTAGGGAAGTTGAACCACCGGTAAACTCACTCACTGAACGAAACAAAGCACATCGGCGTTTCACGCCAGTTTTCTGTATGGCCGTGGTATCACTCCGGTCGTGGCGGCCACGGCAATGAGTATCCGTATTATGTACTTAAGATCGGAAAATGTCTCATTGGTACACGCCTCCACCGGGGTTCGAACCTGCGCCATCTCGAGTGCGAAGTCACTAGGCCACGGACGCTCTAAAACTTACTATATTAATAAAAAACTGAAGAGTTTGTTGAAACGCGCTCATCAAGAACTACGGGGCGGAATTGAAAAATTCTTATGTTGGTTAGTGCCTCGAGGAAGGCTGAAGGCGATATAACATCACGCTGCGACCAATAAATAAAAAAAAAATTAAATTAATTTATTTCAGGCTTACATTAACCCATAAATAGGAGCCGAGAAGTAATACAAAAAATGTTGTGAAAACGGGATATTTTATAAGTTTCACATGGACAACAGCAAGTATAATGGGGGAAATTGAAAGAGAGCTAGTTGACGGAGCCTTGTTATTTGGTCGGAATATGTCAATTCCATGTAAGCCACGATCTGTCGGCTATAACGGCTATAACGGCGATAACGGCTGGGTTTGACATAACCCGGCCAAATTACATAGATCCACAAACTGTATCTCTTTCAACTTCTTTGATAGTACATAATATGCCAGCAAAATCGCGCACGCACACGATGAAGGGCCTGTTTCACAACTTCCTGATAAGTGCCGTATAAGCTATCCATAACCTATACATTTCATTTTTATACAAATGAGGTATAGAGAATCAGACAAATAAGTTGTATATAGCATATCCGAAAGCTATCAGCAAGTAATGAATATATGCTTTGTTTTATTTATTGTTAGCTCAACACGAACGTACAAAATCTTATTTTTGCGACCCTAATCTCTTATACCTTTAATAACCATAATTTTCGACATTAAAACATTTTATTAAAACGTGCAGGTCTTCATAAATTGAAAGCTCAAATAGAAGCCTATTTGAATAAAGCTTTTACTTTGTATGAGCTTTATTAACGTCTTCATTCTTCACACAGACACTTATTCAGGTTATTCATAACTTGAAATGTAAGCTTGTAAAAACTATGACTTTTCATCTAGTAGGTTGTTCTGCTAGCTATGAGTCGAAAGCGTCTAGCATCTGCGAAGTGTAGAAAATAGCACGGTATGATGTCATAGTAGGGGTTGTTACCCCTACCCGAAAACGCTCAATATAAAATGTTTTTTATATTGAGCGTTTTCGGCACCTACGTCCTTATTGCCTTTATTTATGTGCTATATATACTTATTTATGTGCCTTTATATATTTATGTGTCTTTCGTCTCAGAAAAAAAAATCAATAAATCATGTTTGTTGTATGAGAGTGTCCTTGAATATTTAATTGCTTTTTAGTGATTGTTGTCAAGTCTGAAGCTATTAACGCACTATACACCGTGTAGACCGACTGAGAGACATCGTAATCTTTGAAATAGGGTACTGTTATTACCCTTTAGGTATGGCACCCTAAAAATCTGGACAGGCTATAAGGCAAACCTAGTTGTTGCCTCTACTTCTGAACGCTTACACTTGTTCATATCTTAACACCCTACAAGCTCTATTATCATTATAATTAAAGCAGATCATTAGCTGGTAGTAAGGACGAGAGCTGTACAAACAGACAGACTAACTGCCGTGAGCCAGATTCTTGTTTACTGTGTCAATATATATACATAATATATCCCTTAGCTCGTAAAAGTTTTCTGGACAAAAAGGAACAAACGTGTTAACACTATCCCATAGCTCGTAAAAAGCGCGAGGGTAAAACTTTGTACCCTTTTTTACGAAAGACGCGTAGATGTAAAAGCATGAAATTTCTCACTGTTATAGTAGTAGAGGAGGAGCGTGGAATGACTATATTATTTTATAATACGCTTTAATCCAAAAATATCCAATATTTTTAAATAAAAAAACCCTATGCACACTACAATACGCACACTACAATATCTTGACATGACGACAATCATACACGAAATACTCTTTTTTGTTTATGGTTCAAGTTTGTGATTTTTTGTAACCATTATTGTTGGTGCCGGAAACTTTTTAACACATTTATTGTTTTTCTTGTGAGTGAGAAACCTGATAGATATAGCCACCGTTAAGGCTTTTATGCTTATTCTTTTCTCTATATCCCGCTAAGCTAACAAGACTATTACCACCTATATATGAGTAAAAATATTCAGGAGGTGCACTGTACACGGTGATATATCACAGAATTTGTCATCAGGACGTACACAATTAATTACTAATGCCCTTAAGTTCCGGGCGATGGGGAATTTGCATACGCCATCGTAATGGGGACGTGAATTTTGAAAGGTCCATCCGATCCGGGGCCCCACAGATACCAATATAATTAAACCGTTAGGCGCAAAATAACATTAATCACCTTATATAAACCTTAGCCACGCCCACGCGAATTGCCACCGACATATTATACATTTTTATGGCAATTAGGGGGCAAGCTAGTAGACAAGTCATCTGATGAAAAGCCGCTGTCGCTAATGGACAATTGTAACAGCAGAAGCGCTGTAAATGCGCTTTCGATGAAGCAATCGGCGACGGGAATGAGGTGTAGGAAATTTGAGCAACTTGCAATAAGTGAAGCCGACGACCTATCCCGCCGACAAAATGTCGGCGGCGTCAGCGGCTTAAGTGAGTACCTTATGGCGTGTATGATATTTTTACATCTTCATCTGGAGACTTCAAACGGCACAATGACTTCGGACTGTATCGAACGTTTCTGTTCTACTCTAACGTCACGTTTGATAATGAAGGCATTTCTATTCGTTCGAGTTTCGTAACAGTTTCAGAGTACGGCCCTGGTTAACTTAACCGACTCAACTAAGCACATGACCTTGACAAAGTCATTTCGAAAAAATTCAAAGTGAATTTGTCAAGGTCATGTGCCCAGTTAAGTGGCATAGATAAATACTTTATTAACTCATTAAGGACCGCTATTTCGACGCTACAAAATAGTGATTATTTTTGGCCAAACTAAGCGAGATTGGGCAAAAAAATAAATGTCCCTATTTTGTAGCGTCTAAAGATCCTTAAAAAAACATTCCAAAGGGAATGTAAGAAGGTCTTTACATAATGAAAACCTTTTGACGTCTACCAGACACAATAAAATATATGATACCAAAGAACTAACAACAGCAATACACAATATTAATATCATTAAATCGCTCTTCAATTATTTGTGCAGTCTGTAATAAATAACAATTGAATTTCCGATCGTAACGAGCTAGTTTTTCCTTTTTTTGTTTTCTTTTTTTATTAAAAAAGCACTACTAGCTGGAGCCGAGCGAGCTGTAATTACTGCTTTATGAGATTTCTCTTTAAACTAAGCTGAAGAAAGTATTTGAGGACAGCTTGTACCGAGTAGCTTATTAGGTTTATACTTTCTAGACAAGGTTTCCAGCCCGCTTGTTATTTGTATCGCGCAGTTTCGGATACATTTTCCAGTACTCTTACATCTATACTAATATTAAACTAGCTTTTGTCCACTCGCGTGGAATTTGAAAATCGCGTTTTTATACGAATAATTATGAGCATCATCTTTTCAAGACCAAAAGCAGCCAATGTCTCTCTCTATCTCTTCAAATTAGCTTATGCTAAAGGTTAAGTCGATCGGTTGAGTGACGCTCAAAAGGAGCAATAACTTGATTAAATTTTTGCCATATAAATAGTTAAAATGCGGAGAGTAGCAAGCTACTTTCGGTATTGGAAAAACATGCTCTTAAAGGATGCTCAAAGAAAATTGGTATTTTTACGTTATTTTCGAGATACATGCATGAACGAAAATCCACCTTGGACGTTGGGCCAGTACATGTCGTAGCCCCATGACTCGGTCCCTGGATCCGCACAGGAGAAGGGCTATTTTGGCAAACTTATCACCCGTTCCGGCCTAAGTTCTGCCGCAGCTATGGAGGAAAGTTTTTGTGCTTCATTCCACTCAGTGTTAATCTAAAACTAGAACATAACAACGTGTGCAAGTGTGTGCAGAATCGATATTCGCACACTACGAACTTGTGGGGTTTCCTTATACCCTGCTCCATATAATGTTACCGCGTCAATTAAACCAAGTATTTGTTGCATTCGCAGTAGTTTCAACAGGGAATAGAGGGTGCTAAGTTCAATCTGGCAGCATGTACCAATGAGAAATTTTCTGATCCAAAAGGGTTATAATGATCATGGTCGTGGGAGAGCCATGCTCCATCACAATTGGACCGGATCGACCGGATTAATAAGGCCTCAGAGAAAACCGGTATGAAATGAACGCTGTTTCGCAGAGTGAGTGTTTTATCTGATTTTGCGTGTCCAAGGATGACGGAATTTGTTTGAATGCCATCTATGAATTGAATAAAAAAATTAACGCAATGAGACTTAGACACTATCTTTATACAATCAAATAAAAAGAAACATAAAAATCCCAACAAACAATAAATCAAATCCTAAACATTAAAAGTTATAAGCGAAAACATATTCATGAAACATATCTCATAAATTATTAAGAAAGCGTTGAGCATCGCGTATAGCCATGAAACAATATCAAGGATACGAAAATATTTCGAAATCAGATATAAAAATAACAAGAACTCACTGTATCTAAAATGTTATGTTACCATAAAATTTTACAGCGCACCGTTAAGCTTCGCGTTAGTTTAAGTAAAAAATTCTACATTTTACTGAAAATCTACCGAAAGAATATATTTTAAGATCATGATACTAAAATTTGTAAAGTCCGAAGAAAAAAAAAATATTAAAAAAATAATGTTTCACGAAAAACTCGTAAGAAAGCATAAATGTTTATACGTCAAACCCTTTAATGCCACTGCATTGTTTACAACGTGGCTCTTGACTCGAGAATCAAATTCGATTTCCGAAAAGTAAAAATGTTGTTTCCAACTTTGAACAACTCAACCCAGGAGGCTCAGATCGCAGATTTACATTAACGTCGTGACGAATAGGTTCACAATCACTTGTTACGGGTCCCAAATTATGTATTTACGCCACTGGTCGTGGCCCTCCGAGTCCGGAGATCCCGGGGTCCGACACTATGCGGGCACATATCGTTACTGATGGCCCCATTACGATCAGTTGTTATAAATGAGAAACATTAATACCGGTCAAGCTTTCAGAACAGAGGTTTCTGAGCATCGAACACTTTTCAAAACGATATATAATTCGATTTTGCATAGAACTTGGCACTCATTTAGATCTCCATTTTTTTACAGCGAAGTCCATAGACAAGCATAATTTTTTTGAAAACTTTGCTCTCCTGTATATGTTTATTTTTTTGGTAGGATCTAGTCTACATTAATGATAATAAAATGATTGGAATACAAAAATCTCCGTCTCATTGTTTTGTCCTATTTATGAAAGATAAGCAGGCCTCAAAGAAACATATTATTGTTCATTAAACTTTTTAACTGAGCGTTAATTTCTTTTCTACCTTCAATTATCAGTAAGTAGCACAAGTAACAATGGCTATACACAATATAGCTCAGAGCACAGGTCGATGACACGGCCGTGCGGCGCGCGCGCAGGTCAGAACGTACCTTTGACCTTAGCGCGTCTCGAGTTAAAATGATTAAACGTTTCCAGAGAGAAAATACTGTTTTTTTTTTAATTTGTATCATAGTAATATCTAAAGGCTTTGCTGATTAATAAGCCGGAAAAAAACGAATTCTATGTCAAGTTGCGAAGATTGATAAGTAGCAAATACTTCTCGTTTGTATTTTCATACATTTGGTTGATGCATGTTTGCATGGGAATTCATTTTGGAGGTCTTTTGCTCCCAAATGTTTCGAAATAAAAAAAATAGCAAAACCCTTAAAAAAACTCTTACCCCAAAACCAAACTTTTGGAACAAGATGGAGTCGCTGGCATATTAGCGATTATTTGACACCTCATTTAAATAAGTGACAGTTTGTATGCAGCCGACGTACGAGTACTCCTTTTTTGCCACTGTACGCGCTGTACGCACCTATATTGCACCCAGCAAAGTCAAATTCGACTCGACTATAACTTAAACGCCATATCTCACCTAATGTATGAGCGTGGCGTGGCGGTGGAGTGGACTGGCAGTTGGCCGTCAACGCTGACGGCGGTAGTGTTCTTACCCGTCCCCCGCCCCGTCCCACGCTCCTAGGGCGCGGTACAGAGGTTGTGGTCATGCTCAAGTTTTTAGCATCTACCTTGCATTACACACTTTTGGCATAACTTTCAGAAATTTAACCCCCATTTTTCTCTTTACACATCACATGATTTATGTTCCAGTAATGGATGTAGATGTTTACACATGTCGTCTGTAAACACGTTTTGTTACAGTACTTATTTTGTTAATTATTCGATGGAATTGAGTAGAAAAATAGGAAAAGAAGATCAGTGATATAGGCGCTACTTTTCTTGTGTGTGTGTTTCACTAGACTACTATAGGGTTAGATTGATTTTTGTGTGTGTTTAAAAGGGACTTGTGAATGGTTGAACGAATTAGCCTAGCGAAACGTCTGTCGTCATCCGTTAGTGCGTGATACTAGCTTTTACCCGCGACTTCGCTTGCGTAGACCTCATTTGAACGTGACGTTCTTTAAATAGCGAAAGCTATATTATTCTATATCTCATCATCTAACCTGAGTCTATACCAAAAACCCAGTCGATTAGTTGTGTATCAGGAGTTGAAGACACTTTAGTATTTATATTATTAGTATGAATTACACTGGAGTAAAGTTTTAAAGAGAGTAAATTTTTTCTGCCTTCAGCTGCACAGTAACACATTACTCAAGTAACTTATTCTGTGCTGTACCTAATTGGATGAAATTCGGTTAATCAGAACATCGCTCGTCAAATCAATATTCATAAAGCTAGTTTAAGTTGATTAAGGCGGCAAAACGCCATCTTGAATGTCAGTCACATTCGAAATTCGAATTTAAAATTCAGTTCCCTTTTAAACTTTTTTTGGTATGTATTTCTAATACGTGTGGTAGGCACCGTAGTCTCGACGTTAAGAAAGTGTATTAAAGGTATTTATTTTGAATAAATAAGATTTTGATTTGATAATTTTTGTTATGAAAAGTCAATCTTTCTTCCGCCAAAATTCCGCCATTCCGCTACTAAGACGATTTTGTGTTTGCTTATTTGTTTGTTTGTATTGGCCCTAACGAAGCAGCCAATCGACTTGATTTTCGGCCCAGAATTAGCTGAAAGGATGGAGAATAACATAGGCATCACACCTTCGGTCTTAGAAAATCATCATGTTCCGAAATCTTTCCCATTTTTTCGCGATTTTCAAATTCCTCGCTATTTCAATATTCAAGCTAAAATATTCAAGCTAAGTCATGAGCAAAGACTTTTTTGAAACAGTTAAAGGCAAACCGTTTTTAAAGTTTTAGATATGTTTATACAAATATGGCGGAACTAATATTAGTGTATATTTAAGTGAGTTAGACACTACAAATTGATGACAATAACCTTTGCGTACCGTTAGTGGGATGCAGCGTTATGCCACAATATAATATTACACAGTACACTTTACTTATACATACACAACACCAATATTATAAATGTGAAAGTGTGTTTGTTTGTTTGTTTTTTGTTCACGCGGTTCACGCCCTAATGAAGCGTTGTAAGAAACGTCATGATTCCAAAGAAGTGTAAATTAGAATTATCACTTTTTTACGTGATTTTTCAATTCCACGCAAACAAAGTTGCGGGGCGAACCTTCAAACCTTCGGACTCGAACTATTTTTGCTGTCCTACTCCAACAATATCGTTTCACGATCGTTTGAATCTTAAAACATTTTAGGAATACGGTCCCTGGTACACTTGAGTTTAAAGAGTTTTTTTTAATGATATTTAGTGGGCAAGCGAGCAGACGGGCTACCTGATGGAAAGCAACTGCCGTCGTCCATGGACACTCGCGACATCAGAAGAGTCGCAAGTGCGTTGCCGGCCTATGAGGAAATGGGGAATGGTAATAGGGATAAGGGATTAGGGAAGTTGGGCCACCGGTAAACTCACTCAGTGAACGAAACACAACACAACGCCGTTTCACGTCAGTTTTATGTGAAGCCGTGATATCAGTCCGGTCAAGCCAGCCCATTCGTGCCGAAGCATTGCTCTCCCACGACAAAAATGCTTCTTAAGCACGGTTAACTTTACTGTTAACTGTATAATATTTAAACTGTGGTATGCGCGTTCAAACTACAGTTTAAAGTTTAACCACTGTGACAGGTTAAAAGAGTTAAAAACATTTGAGGACGTTTTTCGGAATTCTGAATATTTTCATCGCCACGTTTTTTGCAACGTAAAGTCTAGATGGTGGAGGAAAAAAAACATTCATAGGCACGATTTTTATTTTCATATTATATAATGCACCAGCGGACCAGACTGCGTTGTTCTGCTAGGCTAATCTAAAGTCTAAACTATTCTCAAGTACCCGGGAACAGACACGAAAATTTCAGAACGAATCGGTCCAGTCGTTTGAGAGGAGTACTATGACAAACACACGCACATAAGAATTACATTCCATCGCGCTAAACTTCGTTAATCGCGTCGGAATCGTACATTCTTCATGATGAGCATCCTTTAACCTTTCCCAGAGCTGACAGAATGTTTTTTAACAGCAGAATCGCTTTAGTGGTTTAGGCGTGAAAATCTCCGTTTATTTTCCACAAGTGTACCGAACTAGTAGGGCAATGCACATGGCTTGTGTTTATTGAATAAGGAAATATCATAAGTCATAACTTTTTCTAGCCGAATAAAATTATTGCATTACTTTATTTAACCTTTAACTAGAAAACATAACCCAGTAGGAAGCTGTTAAATCTTTATTACCTTATACATAACATTATAAATATTAAATACTTAGTATGTTCGTTTCAAGAATAAAGCGACAAAAACTCTTATAAAGTACCTATCACGAAATTAACAATGTACCAGCAACCTTTCAGATGTTTCGAGTTCCACAGGGCGACGGTTGTTCCTTTCCATCAGGCTTTCCGTTTGCTCGTTTGCACCCCATTTGATTTTACTTATTATAACTTAATATTATAAATTGCAAAGTGTGTTTATTTGTTATTTTCTCACGCCCAAACTAAGCAACCAATTGATTTTTGGCATAGACTTAGTTAAAAAGTATCGCGGGTAACAAAGACTTTTACTTTAAAAAACATAATGATCCCAAAAATCGTATTTTATCGAATTTGAATTCCATGCGAGCGAAGCCGCGGGCAAAAGCTAGTCTTATTTAAAAATGTAGTAGCCACATTAAGAGCAATAATCCTGCATCGCGCTATCAAAAAATTTGAAGCTCGGTGGTATATATACGACAGCTGAAATGTATCACGTGGGCTTCGGCCTGACCGGGCATAACACCTCGCCCGGTCGGAAGATCTTCCTTTGGCAATGACGCACGTTCCCACAGTATACATTTTTTATTATTATTCTTTTATTTTATTTTGGATAAAAGGCTGTTTTTTGAAATTGGAAATTGAAAGTCTTTTTCCTAGCATCCAGGCAAGCAGAGACTTTCTAGACGATAAATCATTGACGTGTAACAATCTAGATTCTGTAAAGTTCTACGTCTAGACCTAGATCAAGTATTGTAAAGTTCTACCTAGACCTAAACCTAATGCTCTACCATGAGTTTGAAGCAAAAGTATTTATCCATACTCGATAGCGAATGCGTAGATTTTTAGTATGGTAAACTCGTACAGCGCCTCTAGTGGTCACTCGCGGGACTAAAATTGCCATACTAAAAATACGTATTCGCTATCGAGTATCGACAAATACTATTGCTTTAAACTCATGGTAAAGCCACAGCTATTGTAAAGTTCTACGTAGACCTAGTCCAGGTAACACTGTAAGCACTAAGTCTGTAACAAATTGTAATACTTAGCAGACTTCTCGCCTCGGTGAGTGAAGTCGAAGTTTGAAGAGGGTTAATTTCGAAACTAAAGATGGGCTACGACGAACGAAATTTCAATTAAAAAAAAGAACATATACGAGTATACGGTCGATTTCAGAAACCTCCTTTTTTGGAATTCGGTTACAAAAGGATAGGTTCATACACACAAAATCTTCATATAAGAGTCAAACAAAGTTCGAATTCTAAAGTCAAACGACCCCAAAATCTAGTCTTGAGGTTTGTCTCTTTAATGCTGACCCGACAGAAGTTGTTCGGTCTTATTACCACACGGTGTACAAATCAAATGTCGAATAGGTGCAGTAGTTTAGAAGACCATAGCAAACAAACAACACGACATGCAATCTTATATATAAATTTTTGTGTAGTAATATTCGTTCCCGAACTCCTTGAAAGTGGATTGATCGATTCTCATCAAATTTTGTTGAATATATAATTGAGAATGTTAAATATATAATTGACCAACATCTCTTTTCTTTCCCCTAAGTGTTAATGTTGAGGATTGCTCTTAAACGTCCAATGAAGTGGACACGAGACAGGTTTATATAACTAGCGAAAGTCCCATCTTTAGTTTTTTTTTTGTATTTAAATAATTTTTAAAATTCTGAAAAATACGTTTTTTATTAACGATATAGTATTATTACGCCTTTATTTTATATACACAAATTACTATGCAAAGCCCCAAACCTAAAGCTCTTATAGTTTTTTCGTAAGGTGTACCACAGATATGTACTGGGAGTGGCTTATTAGGGTCTCTCCTCGATCGTCAAAAAATGTTTTTATAAAAAATGCAGGTTTAAGTAAGAAATTATCATCTCGCAACTAACAAAACATTTACCTCCGGCATCTCCCGAAATATATGAACAACGAAAACCTGAGATAAAAGTAAGCAGAAATATCTCGTATTTATAAGCAGACATCACGCAAGGAAAATATAATATGTCCCAACAGACAACTGGCATTATGTTACTGGAATAACATAATATGTCTTGTCTGCGACATGTCAATACCATCTCTGGGAATGAGTAGAGTTCTTATATTATATATTATCCTTATATATAAATAAATAATATTAAAATTCTTTTATTTCCTACTCCTCCTATTTTCTTCTGATTAATTTCGTTGCGGGTCCCAAGACAGCTTTAGCACGTCCCTCGGGCTCCCTGAGATCACATCAAAGGGTTTTCGTGGTTGGATGCCGCTGCTGATCCTGGCGACACAGGAGATACAGTGGTGGGAATGTGTGGTGAGCCAAAGCCCGTTTAAAAAAAAATAAAATAATAAGGACTCTGAATGTATTATGTATAATTATTTGGCACGCTCTGCAGCCTAAACGGTTTGATGGATTTTAAAGTATGAGGTATCGTTGAATACGTTTGGATAGCGCAAGTGACACTCGGTACATAAAAAAATTAAAAATCAGTACGGCGGATTTGATTTACAATTGTGAGGTTCCAAAAAATTGTTTTCGCCCAAATGAAGGGCTTTAAATAGCCATTCTAGATATACATGATTTGATGTTCAAATTGCAATGGTTCCTGCAGTCGAGTTTTCTGTTTTTGGACATTTAGCTTGTCTAAATATATAAAAAAAAAACTCAACCCGAACGGAACGATTTTAAGAATTCGATATAATAAGAAATGGATTCTCGCACACTTGCCCGCGCCAATCGTCCGATTCGTCCTAATCGTTCGCTGTCAAAGTGAATGAGGGTTTATCTTTGATTCTTTTTTTATGACATTAAGGAGGCACGCGAGCTGACGGAAAGAAAGGGAATGGAAATAGGGATAGGGGATTAGGGAAGTTGGGTAAACTCACTCACTGATCGAAACACAACAAACAAAACAACGCTGTTGCACGACAATTTTCTGCGAGGCCGTGATATCACACCGGTCGAGACAGACATTACAAAAATGACAATGGAAGAAATCAGTGTTTTGCATTGCGAAATACAGCCTTAGAGACTTAACTTTCATATTATAAGCAAAGTTATTTTTATAATTTTTTCACTCGACCTATTTCTAGGGCAAGATCCGTCTACAATAAGTGTAACGGACATCGCATAATAATGTTGGATCGTTAAAAATACATTTAGTCAGGAATCTAGCACATCTTAATTACGAACCTAACCGTATAAAAAACCGGCCAAGTTGAACTCGCACACGAAAGAAAGGCACAGAACAAAAATTTGAGAAAACCTGGATTTGATACGTTGTTTCTGCTAAAGTTAAAAACACTTTAGCAGATAGAGAAATGTCAAGCAATACCGCGATGTAGAGACCAGCAGATATCTATTAGAGAGAAAATGGCATGGTAAATTTTGCCCCCCTTTAGACACATAAATGGGGCAACTTGCAAGCTAAATGAATATTCCACTTAAAACTATCTCGTGGACCTTCGTCCTATAAAGGGCTGGCGGGGTCACCGACATGAGAAAGGGACTGAAACCTGTTCGGTCATTGTTCTAGCAACGTTCCTATCACTGCGTCATAGCGCGAAAATCACAACTATAATGCTACTAATTTAAATATAATCTATACATATAATAAAACAGTAAAATTGGCGTGTCTGTACAATTAATATTTTTACAAATGTAAGGGGGTTAGAAACGGTAACAGAACACAAATCGACAAAAAAAATTTGTTTGTTTGTCTATTTATCTGTTTGCTTGTTTGTACGCGCTAATCTCCGGACCTACTGAACGGATTGGTATAAAACTATTTTTATTTAATAGCTATTAAGTCTACGCAACACAAAGGATTATTATGCCGGGAAAATGTACGGTTCCCGTGATTTACAAATTTTCGCGCAACGAAGTTGCGGGCATCAACTAGTAATATAATATAACATCTATGGACGCTTTACACCACGTCAATCTGGCACCATACTAATTACCCGGGATATTGAGTTACGGGTACCAGACAACCGAAATATATTTAATACTTTTTATATTATACACATACTTAAGATTTTTATTATATAATATACATATTTAATATCTATCAAAGACACGGGAACATTGAAAACTTTTGCTGCGTCGGCGGGATTCGAACCCGCGACCTCCGGCTTAAGCTAGCAACGCGTTCACCAACTGAAAATCTAAACGCTCTACAAGCTGAAGAGGATTTCAAAAATGCCTCCTTTAAATACCTTTTGGTCAATATTTGGCTGCCGCTAAATTCGCCTGGTCGATAATAAACATACTTTAAAACCGCGTTGGCACCTCATTAATATCTTCTCAGATATGGACAGATGTCCGGGGCGGTGTATTAATAGTTTTTCGCAGGCAAAATCAGATATTGGTTTAAAATTACTTCGCTACAGTCAGACAACCGATCTACTTTTGACAAACTCTACTACATCATAGGCGTTCACCGCTAGGGTATCGAGAACCGGTTCTGTTTCAAGGAACCGGGTTTTCGTTACCTGACTATGCTGGAACCGGGGATTCCCGGGGATTTTCGGTACTTTCGTACAATATGATACCTAGATACATTTAAATAACAAATCTTAAAAAATAAAAATCATCAAATAAGCCTGTTATAGCAATAAAAACACTAATAGCATATGCAATAATAATGAAAAATATTTTTTTTGTAACTTAACAATTAGTATGTAATTATGACATTAAAACTATTTAAAGGGTATTAATAAAATTACTAGATCACATCTGAAATAGTAGTGAATGATTTTAATTTTTATAAAGGAGTGACATTAATTTCTGTTACACATTAAACAAAAATCCGGTAACCTAACTCCAGTAGCGTCCTAAAAACAAAACGTTCGCTCCTGCACCGCTTTATAGAAGCGTCAGTACTGCGAGTTCTCATAATATAATTGTATTCAAAAATACCGAATGTACTGAAAGTCCCGGTTCTTGTATTTAAATTCCCGGTTCTTTCGCCGCTACAAAGAACCGTGAATTTCCGGGATTTACAGTACCGGAATTTCCCGGTTCTGTTCACCGCCGATGACGGTAGTCAATAAGTACTACCCTTTTTATGATATTTAGAGGGCAAGCGAGCAGACGGGTTACCTGATGGAAAGCAACAGCCGTCGCCCATGGGCACTCGTAAGAGCCGGCCTTGCGAAGCCTAAAATATTAGCATGGATACCTAAGCATTACTAATCAAAAACTCTGTTTGTGAAACATGTCGTGTGATGTTTTCAATATTCCAGAAAGGAACTTCGTAATTTGAACAGTGTTTAATTAATTATTTTTATAAATAAGGGGGAAAGTACTTATATACATTTTGTCTCCACAAACATCTCGTAATAACCCCCGGGGTAAAATATTTCGAAATTAAAGAATTAGAAAAGGGTGTGCGAGGAATTTCAGCGGCCATTGAAATGTGCGAAACGTAATTGCTTTCTTAATTAAAGTGTCGACGTAGTACGGGCCATACGTGACGTTTACGTCCACGTGACGTAGATTTAATTTATTTTAACGTAACAACATTTTTATTGGGATTTAGATTACGTTTGGGATTTTGGTATCCGATTCAGTGATATACTTAAAAAGCCTTTCATTCCTATTCCACTGCGACAAAAAAGGAAGAATTTCTACTTAGCTCCTACCTACCATAAAGGGCTTTTAGTACTATTTTTGAAAACAAGATCAAAATTGTCGCTAATGGAAACAAGGAAAGGGGAAAAACAAACTTATCACCTGATAGATAGCAACTCCCGCCGCCCATGGACACTACAAAAATCGGAATAGCTGTAGCTAGTTAACGCACTATCGTTTCTGACCTTTTAGGACAATAATCCCTCTTGACGGATTGTATTGGTCCAGAAATATTACAGACATTTAATACTAGAGGCCGCTCTGTGGTCGAAGTTCGACTATATGTTTTCAATTCGAGTAAGTATTTTTAATTCGGTAACTTTATGCCAAATTGAAGTTGGTGGTTGGTTGGTTGGTTGATCTGTTGGTTGGTTGAACCAACTTCAATTAGGCATAAAGGTCTCGTTACCAGGCCATTAAATTTTATTAAAACAAAATCAAAATTCAACCATAGACAAAAAGAGTATTTTTTGTAAGATTATCGTGTCATGTCAATTATTGTAGTGTGCGTGTTGCAGTGTACATAGCGTTTTGTTTATTAAAAATATATAAAATGAAAGTATATTTAAAAATAATATTAGTATTCCATGCTCCTCCTCCATATCAACTGGGTAAAAATCCATGTTTTTGTATCTACGCGTCTTTCCTAAAGAGGGTTATAAAGTTTGTCGCTCGCGTATTAATATATAGATGAGAGTATCCGTAAAAAAAAACTGCTAAAAAATATTAGAAAAAATAAGCACAAAAGAAATCCGCACGACATAAATCCGTGGTGCGGAACTATTTTCAGTTACTCAATTATTTTTTTTTTACAGAAAGTTTCAGGTTTTCTGCGCAAGTCAACAGACAGTCAAGTAGCCACAGGTCTTTTCAAATTTGCATGTTTTCGGTTACCAGTCTATAGTAGAAAGATTACAAGCATGTTACTATCAAATACCAACACTATCTACAATACAAACTGTTGGAAGCACACATGAATCACATTGATATTGATAAATTATTAATTGTAATTAATAATTCATATCGCATTAAATGTGATTCATGCGTTAATAATACGAGGCAAAGTTAAAATGGTTATTGTATACCTGCATACCACCATTTTAATTCAGATACCTGTGTGATCTTAATTCTTATTAACCTCTTCTATAAATTCCATTGTAAGGCGATTAAAACAACTAGAGGTCGCCCTAGGGTCAAAAATCGACCATAAATGATTCTCAATTCAATAACAGACTCCAACTTGGCATAAAGGTCTCGTTACCACGTCAACAAATTTTATTTAAATAAAAAATTCAGACTTCAACGATAAACAAAAGAGTATTTCATGTAATGATTATCGTGTCACGTCAAAACATTGCAGTGTGCGTATTGTTGTGTGCGTAACGTTTTATTCAATGAAAATATGCAAGATTAACGCATATTTTAACAAAATATTGGTCTTCCACGCTCCTCCTCCATATCAACTATCACTGGAAAAATTTTTATGCTTTACATCTACGCGACTTTCGTAAAAAAGGGGTACAAGATTTTCCGCCATGTATTAATACATAGATGAGTTAAAGGAAATTATTTTATGACCAGTATCACCAGACCTAGGAACTAAGTCTACTTATCTTATCATTATACCACATTTTTTTTTAATTTTAAAAATTCAACTGTTGCGATGTGACTGCCGAACCATCACCCAAACTTTCCTATATTTTTTATGATGTTTAGGGGGCAAGCGAGCAGACAGGTAAACTGATGGAAAGCAACACCTGTCGTCCATGGACACTCGTAACATCCAAAGAGCGCAAGTGCGTTTCCGGCCTTAATTTAATTAAAATTAGGAAAGTTGAGCTACCGGTAAACTCACTCACTGAACGAACCACAGCACAACGCCGTTTCACGCCAGTTTTCTGTAAGGCCGTGGTATCACTCCGGTTGAGTTGACCCATTCGTGCCGACGCAAGGCTCTGCCACGGCAATGAGCATCCGTATTATGTACTTGAGATCGGAAAACGTCTCGTTGATACATGCCTCCACTAGGGTTTGAACCTGCACCCTCTCGAGGCCGAACCATAGGTCTTGCCGACTAGGCTACGGACGCACTGAATTCATATTATCAATAAGTTAAAAAATTTTAAATTTACATGTTGCTGCTGATTTTATTCAATGAACGTTGTGTTGTCTATAAAGGTGTGCGCATCAGTCATTTAACATTTATTTTTGTATTTACCTTTTGTTAATCTTAAATCCTGCTGTTGGTAACTATATTAAATAAATAAGATCTATAGTTTCAAAAAAATTACGTTCTAATTTTCCCAGTGAAGTCGTTTTTTTTTTCGTATTTTGCAGACGTTTCAGATTGTTTCCACGGAATGACCATGACATAAAAACATAGTTCACATAATTAATATCCAAATATTTATGTTAATCTGTATCAACATAGTTTTCGTGCATATGGTGCGTGCCACCGAACCCCACGATTTCGTTTATGGCAGCCTTATCTAAATATGATTAGAGTACTAGGAAGTCGGATATTTTGGCAAGTTAATGTCAGAGCTAATGCTACGTTTGCATTAAATAATAATAAAAAAGTTCATATATTTTATTTTTTCAAGAAAATAATACATTTCTTCAAGAAATTATATCCTTATTTCTATTTGTTATATTTGTATTAAATATCCTGCTAAGACATTACATTTGCTCCGTCTGTCCGTCTTTCTGCCTGTACGATGAATCTCAAGAAACGCGATAACCAGTGGCGTAGCGTGGGGGGGCAGGAGGTGCGGCCCGCCCCGGGCGGCACTTTTCTGGGGGCGGCAAAATTTCATGAATGTTATTTTTCTAAATATCACAAAATATACAATTAAATTGAAAGGCCTTATTAAGGGGGCCTCAAAAAAAATGTCCTAGGTGGCGGCAAAATGGTCCTAGGGGGCGGCGAAATTGTGCTTCGCCCCGGGCAGCCGATACCCGCCCTACGTCATTTGCGATAACTAGACTAATGTGGCATTCTTATCGATATAAGCAATGCTAACGAACATCATAAATATTTGAAAAAATCTTTAATTTTATTCAAGTTATTTATTCTTTAATTTCTGCCTATTTTTACTCTGTGGCGGGACAAAACCACTCGCACTTGGCCGATTTTCATTCTATCGTCTGTTTTTTGAGGCGCATTTTAATTTTTTATTTTAAACCTGCTTTACCAGAGTCAAGCAAGTTGAGTAGAAACGCAAATAAAACTCCAGCTCCTGGCCTCTTAGAGTTTTCTAAGCGTTTAGCTCTATTGACCCAGATAGCCAAGTCGCCGTTCAAGTGGCTAGCACAATCGTTCATTTAAATACTCCTAAAGATGTAGGCAATTCTTAAATGCTTCCTATCCCCTGTGCCAGAAATAGGCCAAAGAAATATATGTTATCCGTACTAATATTAGAAATGGGAACGTGTGTCTGTTTGCTACCTATACGCCTTAAGCAACGATGGGTGTTTAGCATGGACTTCGTTGAAAATATATAAAAACATCATTTTTATTTATTTATATAGATTCACCGACAGACCATAATTTGGTACATTACAAAGAAAAGTAATTTAGGGACCATCCATAAAGTATATTACACAAATTTCATAATTTTAGACCCCTACCCCTCTTTATCACGGGTTTTTGACATAACTCTTTATCACGGGTTTTTAACATAACATTTCCGAGAATTGTGATAGGTGTGACGTAATTTATGGATGGTCCCATATAGGTAAAATGATTTCTTATGACATGTGACATGTGAAATAAAATAAAAATAGGATGCGAAAATACATTTCAAATTAATGGTTTGTATTGATATAGTATACAAGACAAAACAAAGCAAAAATAATGCTTGTCATATGAATAAAAACGAAGTTAAAATTAAAATATCTTTTACAATGTTCAAAAAGGTTAAAAATAGGTTAAATGTTCCAAAAATATTTGTATTTTTACGTGAATTTCGGATTTCAGCGAAGTCGCGAAAATTAACCAATGTCAGTAGAATTGCAAACGTGGGCATAGGTAATATTAGGTTTGGATAATTTGATCCAATCCTAAGTTTTAAATACCAAGGCCTCCGAAACGGCCCTTAAACACATTTTGGAGTAGTGTATGCGTGCCTCCGAATAGGAAGTTTCCGTTTACTGAGTAATGATAAGTATATAAAGAACTGAACAAATTATCTTTATAGAAAATGACTGCGCGCGGCTTACATGTTTGCTCCGCGCCGTAGTACCTATCCATGCATCGCTGCACGCACACAAAGTCGTAAGCCTCTTCTGGTTGGCACACTATATTATCAATCTATGATTTGTAAATGTGTGCGTGCGGCAGCACATTGCTACTAGATCCCACACATGCAAGCCATGCGGTCTCACGTGTATGATGATGGTCGACTTGGTCCTATATACTCTGGTAATGACCCGCATGAGGAAAATTCGTCTATTGATATATCGACTATCGTTAATTTAGTGAAATATTCCTTTGTAAGTAAATAATGTATTCGGTACTTTATTTGTTGACCAAATTGGATATTAAAAGACAATGAAGGTTTTAGAATTCAGGGGAATTATCCAAGATCTAAACGATTTCACTTCTTTGTAGAAACGTCAAATAAAATGTATGGAATTGACATATCCTCGTTGAAGTTCTAACATCACGTAAGTCACATTTTGGCTATTAATCATTTTGATGGCGTTTTAAAGAAAATCGGAAAACGCATCGTTTAAGTTAATTAGGAACGCGTGTCAGCTAACAAAAATAGGTACAATTTTTTAATTGTAAAATCTTATTAGTATGGTGATCTATACCAAAATTCAATCAATTGTTTCGCTGTCCCGAAAAGTTGCCATTTTTGACTTACGTGGTGTTAGAACTTCAACGACGATATGGCGTAACGAACGCCGAAAAAGCGAAAACGTCTTACTTTACCTAGGTTACAGGAAAGAGTTAGAACACTTTTATTGACAATTTTTGAAGAGAGAGAGAAGACAATTTAATACTCAATACCCGAGAATATAACGGTCAATGACGATCTCTGTGGCGCAGTGATTGAGCTTTGGTAGCTCACGCCGGGGTCGCGGGTTCGAATCCCGCCGACGAAACAAAAAAAAGTTTTTAAATGTTTCTGGGTCATGGATGTATATTAAATGTGTGTATTATATAATAAAAATTTTAAATAT
>JAOTAV010008925.1:0-28113 GCA_026546445.1 Cyclargus thomasi | reverse complement strand
TATATTTCCGTTGTCTGGTACCTGTAACACAAGTCCCTCGGGTACTTAGCACAGGGGCAGACTGACGTGGTGTGAAGTGTCCATAGATATTATATTATTATTATTACTCTCTAAGAACTTATCTGACTGCGCCAGAAGAAGGGTTATTCTTATGGCGCAGTCGGATAAATATGCGTTTGGTGCATTTGAAATTCAATAACTTATCTTTATATTATAATGAACTTTGATCCTAAGCAATTTCACCTTTGACTCGATCATAACTTTGGGAGCCAAGTATGTTTCCGCGGCAATAAGCCTTGTGTTTATGAAACGAGCTGGGAAGTTATATTTTCAAATAAACATAACTTTATATTTAGATGGGATGCAAAACAGCCAAAGTTGCCCAGTAGTCAATGATAATATCTATTAATATCATAATAAAGTAAAAATATACTTTCACGTCTTAATGTATTGAATATTATCGACATTACATTTCAACCTCTGAACTGGTTATAACAAAATTCGATTATGGTAATTTCTTCTTTCATCCTCTTAACTCGTAACTGAAAATAACTCCAGAGTGCTAATAATTCTAAAATTTTAGGTAAAGTACTTTTGGAATCTATTCAATTAATTAAAATAATATGTGTACATAGGTATTATTCCTTGCCGTAGGAAAAATCTGCTTCGGCAGTCGGCACATCAGACGCCTCACAGTAAACCGATGTGAATCAGAGATTGCGCTTTGTTTATTCTAGTGAATGAGCACACTGGAGGCCTAAATCACTATGTCCCATTATATATCTATATATCTCGATATATCCCTATACCAATTCCCTTAGCCTTTCCCATATGGCGGCAACGCACTTGCAACTCTTCTGATCCTGCAATCTATACCAGCTGTCTGCTCATATGCTTTCTAATTCCATAAAAAATACATACTATTCTTATCTTTTCAGGCTGTGATAACAACGAATTGAAATCAAAATGTGCGAACAAGGTTTGCGGCTACACCAACTGTTCTCAGATAGATCAACCCGTGGTATGTGTAGAATCATCGACTGTGGTATGTGAAGAAGGTTGCATATGTAAAGATAGGTACCTGAAGGCAGACAATGGTACTTGTGTCCCATATACTCAATGCCCAAGTAAGTAACAAGCTAGATACTAATTTTAAATCAACGTCTTTTCTTCAGCAAACGCAATGAAAAATCAATTAAAACAGTAACATAAAAATCTAACTATACAGTTTTAATGTTGTCAAGTGTATGTTTACTAGCCATCCTAGCATTTATTAAGTAAAATACCATACTAGTTAACTGTAGACAGTGTCGTGGGGTATACTAATGCTAAGCTATTTTATATAAATTACCTTGTGACTTATGTGTATAGTGTGGCTGTCAAAATAAAATAGTGCCATATTTTGCCCTCATTCTCAATTCGTTCAGAACATTACAAAACATTCAACGATCTTAAATCAAAACGCTCTTTCTTTCGCATTCGGCTCGAAAGTATTTTACTTCCAGATTATGGCAAGTGTACAAAAGAAAACGAGCTCTATGACTCGTGTCCGTCTCCGTGCATCAGCAGAGTCTGTGGTGATAGCAAAAATATGAGTAACTGCTCTGACAAATCTACTGGCACTTGCTTAGCACCGGCGTGCATTTGTAAAGTCGGTTTCTATAGAAACTATGATGGAAACTGCGTTGTCGCAAGCTTGTGTGGTATGTGTTTGGTATACGTAAGAGTTTATTTATTTTCTTTTTACAAGTACCAGACACAAAGTCAGTTTCACAAAAACCCGAACATTGCAACAAAATTGATTAAAGTGTTTTATCGCTGCTAATCAATTTCTTATAGCATGCTTACTATTATCAGAGAAAATATATTTGAGAAAATATGTATATTAAATTAATTTAAAATTTATTAAACTTGTTATATCAGCACTTTCTAATAATTTTAGGATCTAACTTATCTTCACCTATTCCAACATCCGAAACACAATCTTCAGAAACAGCAACAACCAGTAAGTACCATCGAGGATATTGATTCAGAACCAGTTGATATACCTACGTCACATCACGTACGTTCGACATAACACGACCAACTTTCTTAGATCCACAATCTGGCTCTAAATTGATGACCCTGAGAGAATCGATAACATCTTTTATTTCTTAGAAGTATAAAAAAATAACATGCATATTATATTTCAGTGTCCACCACTACCACTTCCTTAATCACACTCGCAAGTACAGGTTCAACTACAAGTGAGTATGAAATTGATCAATTTAACTGATAAAGTTATAGGTAGACATACTAAAATTTTAATTGAAAAAGTGTGTTTGTTTCCTCCTTCTCCCCCTAATGAAGCAGCCAATCGTCTTCATTTTATAGACTCAGTTAAAAGGGTGGACAGTCAGCTTTTGAGTTAGAAAACCATCCCAACACATTTTTTTTAATTTCCACATGAAGAGAGCAGCGGGAAAAATCTAGTAATATAAATTAATAAACGACTATTGTCCATTATGCGTCCATTATATATATCAAGATTGACGATATGGTTCATTTACCCTCTGTAAAAAAAAATATCATTTCCATACAAAAAAGAATTGTAAACAAAGTGTTGTGTTGTCACTTTGTTGTTGACAATCGCGGTTTGTATAGAAATTCGACAGAAGATTAATTTACCATACCAATGGAATGGTTCATAGACCATACCGCTAATTTTGAGCGAAAATACATAAAAAATAAATATATATCGTATTCGCGTGTCTTCGTTTGTTTTCGTAGATAATGAAGTAGAGCCATAAGTGTAGATGAAATTTTTATGTTTTTTTTTTCAGCTCAATCCTCTACGCCTTCAACTCAAAGATGCGGTAGATACGAAAAGTATTTAAAAAGCCCGTGTACATTATGCCAACCGTTCACATGCTCACAGGTGGGATTCCCATTGGCATGTGTACAATCGAATTATAGTTCAACGTGTTCTCTGCAGCCGGGGTGCTTTTGTATAAAGGGATATGTTAAAAATGACCGCAATGTTTGTGTGCCTATTAAGAAATGTCGTAAGTATATTATTTTCGATGGAGCTGGCAGAGCAATTTCGTACTGAACAGTACCTGAAACAGTAATGCGAGATGAAGTGTTTTTTTTTGTTCTAAGACACAAAACTGCTCTGCCAGGTCTTACAATTTTCTGACTAACAAATAACATATGTAATACAACAAAGCTTAATGCTAATAAAAATATATATAGCTATGTATATGTATACTAGCTCTCCAGTCCAATGGCTGCTGTGGACTGGAGAGCTAGTGTACCTATAGCTGGCATATGTAAGATATTGGTGCCTGCAGCTTCGTTACGCAAAAGTTTTATATCACGCGGGAACTGTACATTTTCCCGAGATAAAAAGTATCCTATATATTGCCCAGACCTAATAGCTATTAAACAAAAAAAAGATTTATTCAAATCCGTCTAGTAGCTCCTGAGATTAGCGCGCACAAACAGACAGTTTTGTCGATATGTGATTTATTACTGTTCCTTAGCACACCTACATTGATTATACTATTTAATGTACAGACATTCTAATTTTACTGTTTTATTATATGTATAGATAGATGCAATAATTGTCACACCTAAGCGTTTTACGGGCCTAAGCCGTCGGCTCAAGTCATGTCGGCGGCACTACTCACGCCTGTCGACGACGTAGGTGTAGTGTATCCAAACGCCTCCTTCAACATTGCATTCCACGCACCCACATAAAATAATTTAAACTATGTTATAGAAAAAACGGCATACTGGCAATTCACAAAATTATTAAAGGCTCTACGAACCGGTGATCGGCTCTTTAATCTCTGACCCCTTACTCCTCTCCTTTTTTTTCAGCTTCCTGCGGTGGAGACGTGAACGCCGAGAGTGGTTGTACCGTTATATGTCCCACATGTGCACATTACTGGCATAAGAGACCGGGCTGCTCCAAGCTATGTGGGCTCAACGGCTGCGGATGTAAAAGGGGTTTTGTGTACGACTCGATACAGAAGTATTGTGTACTGTTACGCGAATATTGCAGTAGACCATTATTTCCCTTAGTGTGGTTTAAATAAACGTAAGAAATAAAAAATAAATACAAGTGTTGTAAATATGAATATTTTGTGTGTTGGCGCTCTTTGCTTTACACCTAAACATTTTTTTATAGGCATGGAGCTAGTTTTTAACTTGGATTAACAATACTTTTACCGTAACGGAAAATATAATAAATTAAAACAATACTATATTTATAAGAGAACTGTGATAGTAAAAACTATGTATAAATATAATAATTTTTAAAATGGTCTACAGCGTGATGGTAATATGAGATAAAATGTAACCCTTGGTGCAAAAAAATTAAATTGTAAATTCAGAACAAAAAAGATATGGGTATAAGCTAATAGACATCTTGAAATTTCAAAGCCGCGGGTAGCACCGTGGGTCCCAGCTAGTAATGATACAAGACCTGTCCTCCAAATCCCAATAGTATTGTAAACATGTACTAGAATGCGTTTCACTGCATTGGATCACTAGATTCGATAGAGCCCGCTTAAAAATGTTGAATCAATTTCTCTTATGGTACATAAAAAATATATTTCTAAACATAACATCAAAAAAGCAGATCATGTGCATCTACTCTATTATTTTTACTGTTTAAAACCTGTATGTCTGTGTCCACTGTTACTATACAAACACAGGGGTGAGAGGACTAATTAAAACAGCATCTAAGTAAAGCCCAACCTGACTAACACTCAAGATACAACACAAACAAGGGTGCTTTTAACGGCTTAATCGCTTTACCGCGTGTGCTGTTTTATTAGACTACCAGAAATGCAAGTGTAAACTTAAAACGTAAGTAAATTGGTTTATTTATTTAAGTAATATAAGAAGGTTTGTAAGTACTTAAAAAAATAAAACATGAACGCAATTATTAAAGACACGAATCTATGTTAAATATCATGTATGTTACTATACTGTTACAGTGACTGAAATAAGCGGAAGTAAGGGAATGATTAAAATTGCAAACTCAGATAACTTGAGACTTTAAAACCGAAAAAAGTATTTAGGATCGATAAAATGGAATTTTTAGATAATGTAGGGAAAGTTACAAGATTTTTTAAAATTATAGGGCAAAAATGAGTAATTGTTCCAATGTTGTAAAACAGGTTATTCAATTTCAAGATGATGACGATAAAGTAGTAAGAGCTCAAAGGCTTAAATTGACACTTTTGCAAGATTTCATCTCCTAGCTGTATGTAAAAGATACTTAGAAATTTTATAGTAATAAAATTTTACAGTATAAGGTCTCTTCTTAGATTCTCGTACTTGCGCCGCTTGAGGTTCTCTCCTTGGTTTGCATTCACATGAGCCCGACCCATACTCCAGGGGACTAGGGTATATTATAATCATAACACGTGTATGTGGTCATTTTTTATTTATTCCTTATCTTTGCACAATATAATATTTTACTACAGCTTTTAACACGGTCAATATGATAAACTGATGTTTTATGTATTTTAACATTTTCATGCCGTGTTGACCACGACAATGTTATTTTAATATTAGTAAAATGATATTAGCTTTTGTTTACGGCTTCGCTCACTTGAAATTCAAAATGTGTGAAATTTCGAATGTTTTGGGAACACAAACCATACGGTGTTTTCAAAACCATAAGTAGTCTTAATTTCCATTTTTATTATATTAAGTCAATTTATTGCTTTGCTAGGTCGTGAAGGAAGAACAAACAGCCACAGTTTTCAAGTTGAACTTTCACTTATTCTGGATCCGTAGCAATAAGCCACATGGAATAAACGAAAATAGTTCGTAATATTTTTGTATCGATTTACCAGTCAACACAGGAGTTGCGACAGGAAAAACCTAACGTTTGATATTATTTTAGCTTCATATTTTCCATTGCAATATAAATTTATTAATTAAGCTTGCAAGTGCAATAGAGAAAAAGAAAAAATGATTCGTGGTCTGGACTGAATGTTTTAAAAAACTCAGTCGTAATAGTATTTTATTTATTGACGTAGTTTCATTTTTTAAATAAAAGTTGCCTTCATTCAATAAGCAACTAGGTAAAGGATCTTAGGCCATTAAAAACCTCACTAAACGCATTATTATATAAATATCAATTAATAGAATAGAAATAGATGTTTATTTCTGTGTATAAGCCTTTGTCAATTTTCCAATCGACGATAAGAATAAACTGGGATTACACTTTTGCAATCTTATTTCTGTACATCGTAATAGGGGATTCCCCGATTCATTTGCAATTATTTTGTATTTTTATTGCGTGGCGTAGTGATGTATCCAATGGCATCATCAGGTTCTATTTGACGGTTTACAGTTAATTGAATATTTCGATATCGTTTCGTTTGTTTGCTTGGATGTTTATGCGTTACTCACGCCGAAACTGCTGAACGGATTTTGACGAAATTAGTATACTGCTAATGGATAACTTAAATTATAAAAATAGACTTAATTCCTGTTAAATGCACAGGATAAACTAAGTCCATGCGGACAAAGTGCTTAATAATCTTGACACGCCTCAAATCAAAATAGTTGTTGTGTGTGAGTATAGCAAAGTAAATAGGAGGTAAAATCAATTTTCAAGGTCATTTTTTTCCAACGGACTTGGATACTTAAACTGGTATTTTGTATTTATGTATAGTTGCATAGACTGTTTCTGTGTTTAAATGTGTATCAAGTTAATATGTGGTCAGTTTTAGTGTTACCAGTTATTTTAACCTCTGGGATTTCTACAGAGGACAGTAAGCACATCATCACTATGATTTTTAAATTTATAATAATTTACTATCATAAATACATTTATTTTTAACTTCTAAAAATGTTGTTTGCAATATAATCATATGTAATCTGAATTTGGTTTTAAGAACTTTGACGGTTTAAAAAATGAATCAGTCGCATACACAAGCGGATCTAAGTAAATTGGTCGCGGTAAGTAAAACCCAGTAAACAAATCACGATACGTGGAATTGACACATTCCGACCAAATGCTGTGGGTTCGTCATCTGGCTCGCTTATGATTTCTACCGTGGTCTTGTGTACGTGTATTTGTCACCGAACTCATTCCGATTTTGATGAATTTTCTTGACTTGTTTATATCAAAATATTAGCCTAGTAGGACAACGTCTGTTAGGTCCACTAGTACAATATAATATATCTACCCAAAACGAATATTTTCATTGCATGATCCACACTAAAAATATTTCATTTCATACTTAAAAAAATGGTTGTGGAAAATATCACCTGTGCTAACAGAATAGGTCGGTAACATTTTCTCCTTGACAATCTGATTACGCTTTGAAAAAAATACAAATTTTATTCATCAATAAGTTCATGAAGGTATGCAGTATATTAATAGAAAACTATTTTCAGATTGTCCGAATTTTTGTAAAGTAGTTAAGTATCAGATTTAACTCTTTTTGTTTTGTCACCATGAGCACATGACGATTGTAATTGAAACTTTACATCATCCTTATAACGTACCCTACAACATTCTGTACTAACTGCGAGTATACCAAGTTTCTAACTAGTATACTTAAGACATAAAGTTGAAACGGAATAAATTAAAAACTTTTTTCCTTATAGATAATTTTTAACATAATAATGAGACCTATCTTCTTTTTGTACTACTGTTTTAAATACTACGGCTAAAGTTAAAGGTGCGAAAACTAATACATTGTTAAAATTAAGTGGTATTATCTGATGTATTAATAAGTGATTCAGACACAACTGTATATTATTTTAAATGATATTTGCGAATATGGACACTGTTAGGCATTTGTGTGTTATCCAACAAAAAAATAATTTTGAGTTATGAATGCAGTATTATTTCTTAACATCTAAAGAATAATACTGCATTCATAACTTTAAATCTAATTTTTTAATTACATAACACAAAAATTAAAGGCGACTATATATTATTTATAAATTCATTTCAAAAATCTATGGGATCTGTGCAATTCAAAACATAAGTATCCTTCCCTGTGAGAAGCGTTCATATCTAAGGACTTTATCTTAATAGTGGTTTAAAGTTTTGCATGCCGTAAGATACTCTCAAAATATAGATAACAGATATCCTTCCTACAGTAACATAACATTATAATGGTGGTCGAAACATCGAAAGCAAATCCGCGTGCATTAGCATCTCATCAAATAACTTATCTTTGCGTTAATAAAACAAACACTTATATGTAAATTCACAAAACACAAAAGGCTAATTGTTCTTTTTTATAAAAATTTTGTGTGCACAAGTGTACGCCTGTTATATATAGGGTAGTGGTTATTAGCCACCTCACCTGCTAAGTACGATTCGACCAGCTCTATCGTACTGAAAAAATGGCTAAATTTATCCTTTTAGCCATTCTGGTAAATACATTTTTTGTCTTTTGCACAGGTATGTGGATAAATTGTTAGGCATTTCAATATTTTTTATATTACAAATAGTTTTTTTCCCGCGGTTTTGCTCGCGTGAAATTAGAAAATCGCCTTAAAATTAATGTACTGGCGCCATTATAGTGCATGCTATGTATCAGAGATGGCACTGCAAGTGAAAAATGATTTTCCCAGTTTTCCTGCTTTTCTCTTGAAATGTGTTCCGGGTTTTTTGCTATAAACCTTTCCAACGAATGCAAAACCGTAAAAATCGTTTCCTGCGTTCTGGAGTTATGTCAGGAAGGAAAACCTGACTTATTTTTATATTATAGATATTTCATTAATTAATTATTGTTTGATTGTAATCTTGTAAACAAAATATTGTTTTTACAGCTCAAATCGGGTGCGGAGCGAATTCTAATTACCAAGCTTACGCTGGAAGTTATTCCAGCAGCTCAGCATATTCGGAAGCTTACAATGGGAACATACAAATGGATATTCAAGATCTCCCATACCTTCCCTGGAGTAAGTAATTTTCAATGTATGATCATAGGTATCGAATCAGAACAACAGTTAACAGTTTGAAAGGCTCCAAATAAAATAAAAGCAAAATGAGGGCAATCGAAGAAAATATACAGTATTTATTAGCCTCCATAAAAACGTTATCATAAAATTATGGTAAAAGATATTTATAGTCATAGTAAATTAATGTCCATGTCCACGAAATGGATATAAAGGTGGTACAATAATATTTACGATACAGTAATATTGTAAATTGTGATAAATTGTAATGATGTGGACAGCCGTGATATTACTCGCGGTCAATATTGTTGATGTTTTTTCATATTTTAATGAATTTATAACTGTGAATGATTATTACCATAGAAGCGTTTCAAACCCTCTACTTTGGAGGCAGTTACAACCTTTCAGTTTAAGATACACTCGACGGGGTAAGTAACAAAAAAGCAAGAAGGTAGAGACAAAGACGTAGGGGAATCAAGGGCATGCAAATATTTTTAACCTCAACTATTTCTGAACGCAATCTTCATAATTTTGAAGTCTGTACCATATCCGTTTAATTGTATTATTATTATTTTTACCAAAAAATTAAAATCGACTTCAAAAAAATAATAAAAAAGAAACTAAAAAGTATTAAATAAAATTTATTTTTTAATAGTGCCTTTTTCATAATTCGGTGAGGCATCAGCCCATTTCCGTACACAATCTTCATTATTTTAAAGTCGGTACCAGCTAACATGTAATGATTTGTCTAAATTAAAATTTTTGGTACTTGGAACGTTTCTTAGGAAACCAAAATCACTATATGCTTTGATATAAAATTTGAGGAGTTTCCTCGATTACCTATGGATCCAATCATCATGTTACCACTTTTCTGAACATGGTACCAAATTCAAATCATACCTAATACAACCAAGAAATAATTTTGGACATCGGTTTACATATGGCTGAGTAATCGTTGAACATACAAAAAAATGAAAATAAAATATACAGTAAAATAAACAGTCGAACGTGGAGGTTCTACCTTCGACTGTTTTTATTTTATTTTCATTTTTTTTTCGAAGATCCGTTAATTTGGAAAACGACTGATCATGTACAACTGATTGCAGACCGACCTGACCATCACCATCTATCACATAATATTTTCGTTTGTTCCCGTATTAACGCTTCCAGTCAAATCAACCTACAATTTAGCCCTACCCAATTCTTTAGAAACCTGATATATTATAGATACCCAACAAAAAAAAACAAATTAATTTAAGACCCTTTTATATACAGAAAAGCCTTTTTTTTTTACAAAAAACCCAACCAAAAGTAGTAGCAAAGCGTTACTGTACCATTTTATAAATGGCACTTATTATTTATGTTTTTATTCTTTGGCAAAACAGTACCATTATATTGCCGACCGGATGAGGAACTCTATGGCTGCAACAACGCCGGATGTGGCAGGTGGAAATGCTCCCAACCTGAATCCGGGATATGCATCGACGTAGTCCCGGGGGGCTGTATACCCGGATGTCGATGCCGGGAACCGCTACTAAGGACTGACGATGGAAGATGCGTACCCAGCAGTCAGTGCCCGCCACGTAAGTTGTGACGTTAAAAAAAAACTAAAAGCAAAATATAAAAATGTTAGCAGATCATCATCCGACAGATGCTCTCTTGTCGGTCTTGGTTTGTGATGGTCTATGTAATTCTCAAATCCTCCTGAATATCTTCAAACTTGCAATCGTTTTATATATATATATATATTAAGATTTAAAAAAATTCGTATTAATTTATCAATATTTATATCTCATTTCACGTGGAAATAAAAAATGGACGATTATTGCGCTATTATAGAGCTAGTATTTAGTACAGATTATTAAATAAAAGTGATTTTTGTATCAAACAAATCATTATTTCAGCAACATGTCCTGGTCCTAACGAGTTTTTCATGTGCGGGCCAGCTTGTGACAACGTCTGCTCCGAGCTTAGCATCCGGAACCAGACCAATTGCGACATACTCAATATACAGTGTAACTCCATGTGCTACTGTATAGAAGGCCATGCGAGAGATGCTAACGGAATATGTATACCTTTTGAGCAATGTCCAGGTTTGTATAATTTTACTGATTATATTTGTCTCTAGAGTCTAGACTGAAGGTTTATATGCGATAAATGTCAACACGCCTGCATCATTAAAAAGATGTTAAAAATAAACGAAATGGCAGCGGCAGTTAAACCGAGTAGCATTTATTGCATTTTGGATTTATTGTAGAACAATTCTGCGGTGAAAATGAAGAATACACGCCATTTGGTGTATGTCAGGCAGTAACTTGCAATGATCTGGGACATTCACTGCCATGTAATGACGTGAGTTCTGGAATCACATTCAACCAAGGCCCGGGGTGCGTCTGCAAGTTTGGATATGTGAGAGACGGGAATGGAAAATGCATTCCCAAATCACAATGTCGTAAGTATACTTTAAATTAAATTCTAGTATCAAAAGTCATTTAAATATTTAGTTACTTAAAAACCTTGAAATACTGAGTTACACTGCATGAAATATGACACTATTTTACCTTACTCCATGAATATATATTTATATAATTTTTGGCGTGGAAAACAAATCCTTTCGTTGACAAATTTTAGCTTCATGTGGTGGTGATCCCAACGCTACATCAGGTTGTGGTACATTCTGTACTACATGTGACAACTACGGACAGGAAGTATTATTACAATCATGTGATCTGAACGGCTGCGCCTGCAGAGACGGGTATATCTTCGACACTGTCAACAGAAAATGTGTTTTACCCCAAAATTGTCGTAAGTTCTTAATTGACTTCTTTTTATTCATAATATTACTAATTAAAAGATACAAAAAAAAAATAAAAAAACTTTGGTCCTTTTTAGCTGCCAAAACGTGCAAGAAACCAAATGAAATTTTGGGGTGCAAAAACGCTTGTCCCGTTAGAACATGTGCAAGTACTCGCTTTAAACAGCTATACAAATGTCCGCCTCCACCAAAGAACTGTGAGGTGGCCTGCATCTGCGCACCTGGTTACTTCAGGAATGGCAATGGAGACTGTGTTACCAGAGATCAATGTTGTAAGTACAAATACACATTTTACTAGATATGCAATATCAAGATTGCTATTTTATTCCACGAGAGTATTTAACTGCTAATTGCTTATTTAGCTAACAGCCTAATACGTGCTATCTTGGCGCTATGAAATTTCATAAAAATCGTTTTTTTTTCGTAGTATAAATTGATAGTGTCGATTAATATCTCGTTTACAGTTCCAAATATTATATGTGGACCCAATGAAGAATTTAACGGCTGCGCAAACGGAGGTTGTGGTAGATGGCTTTGTTCCCAACCTGGCATCATATGCATCGACCTGATAGAAGGTGGTTGTGTACCAGGCTGTAGGTGTAAGGCACCGTTGTTAAGGACAAACGATGGTAGATGCGTTCCTAGCGACCAATGTCCACAACGTGAGTATATCAATTTACATAATAATAATAATACACGTGTAGAAATTGAGATGAACTGAGGATATATCTTTAAAGTAATTATTGCTGTCCTAATTTTTTTTTTTTATTACATTACATGAATATTTCAGCTCAATGTGGAATAAACGAAGAATATGTTCAATGCAAGGATTCAGTTTGTCGTCCACAAACATGTGGAGACTTAGGATTTCCTTTGCCTTGTCTACAAGGTATTGCTAATAGCAACCAAGACCAGACTTGTCAACAAGGTCCAGGTTGTGTCTGCAAGGACGGGTTTGTTAGAGATAGCAATAGAAACTGTATATCGGCCCAACAATGTCGTAAGTACATTTGGTCTATTCTACTGTCTGCAATACATCGTTTAGATATCTACATCATTGACAGAATCATTAGCTATAACGAAAGCGTGTAATATTTTAGCTTCATGTGGCGGTGATACTAATGCTACAACAGGTTGTGGTACATTCTGTACTACATGCGACAACTACGGACAAGAAGTAGCTTGTATACAATCATGCCAACTTAACGGCTGCGCTTGCAAGGACGGTCATATCTACGATACTGTCAACAAGAAGTGTGTGCTACCACAAAATTGTCGTAAGTATCAAATTTAATCAATAATCCATAAATAATGTTATCGTATCTTCGTTTCATTGGCATATTTTTTTCTAGCTCCCAAAACATGTACCAAACCTAATGAAATTTTGGGATGCAATAACACTTGCCCACCTAGAACGTGTGAAGCTAAAGACAGGATATATGAGTGCCCACTGTCGCGACTTACCCCACAACCATGTGTACAAACTTGTATCTGTTCTCCTGGCTTCTTCAAAGACGCAACTGGTAACTGTGTTACTAGGGATCAATGCCGTAAGTCACAGTATTATATAGGCTAAGTAAACATGAACTAAAAAAAACAGTATGAAAATATCAATATCGCTACGAAATTCCATCATCATATCATTTTAATATTAACATCGAATCCTACTTAACTTTTTCTGACATACTACAAAATGTTTATGATAGAAAAAATATGGTAAATGTTTAGTAAGCGCTACAATAATGTTTATTATAAGGTAAATATAACAATACGTCCACAGCTTCAAATATAATATGCGGACCAGTTGAAGTATACGACGGATGTTCAAACGGCGGCTGCAGTAGGTGGCTATGTTCCCAACCTACTGTTCTATGTGTTGACCTGGTAGAAGGTGGCTGCATACCATAAAATTGGGTCTACCTATGAATAATTTATATTTTTTTATTTTATTTCAGCCAAAACATGCAACGGGCCGAATGAAATTCCGGGATGCAAAAATGCTTGCCCACCGAGAACGTGTGAGGCTAAGGATAGGGCATACAAATGTCCACCTCGCCCACTGATATGTGAATCAGATTGCGTTTGCGCACCTGGCTTTTACAGAAATGCTGGTGGTAACTGCGTCACTAAGCAACAGTGTGGTAAGAAATTATCTAACTGTCGTGGTTACCTTATCTAAATTTCACTTAATTAGTAATTTTGTCTCTAACCACATCGTATATCACTTAAAAATAGTGTTAAATAGAAAGTGCTTCTTAATTGCAGATAGATAAAAGCATTAGTATTGATTCTTAATCTGGACTTATTGTTGTGTTCGAATAATAATTGAGTAATAGTAAAATACTTTGGAATTTAAGACCAATGCTCCGGACCCAACGAATTCTTCGCTTGTGGCGGTGCTTGTGACAATGTATGCTCAGAACTAAGCATACGAAATCAGACCCATTGTGACATTATCAACATTAAGTGTAACGACAAGTGCTACTGCTTAGAAGGTTTCGCGAGGGATGCTAAAGGAATCTGTGTGCCTTTTAAGCAATGCCCAAATCCAGGTTTGTATTAAAACACCATTCTTAAACCTTGTCAGAAAAAAATATTTGCTTAAATACTGTTATTATTTTATAAATATTGCTAAGCAATAAAAATAACGCCGATCAGAGAATCATTGAAGTTATATAGTTATTGCTTATTTTAGCACAATGTGGTGCAAATGCGGAATTAGTTACTGAACCAGTATGCCGACCTGAGACCTGCTCAGATCTCGGCTTCCCGCTACCTTGTCTGGATCCACAATCCGGTATCACAGCTAGCCATGGCCCAGGATGTGTCTGCAAAGTTGGATTTGTGAGAGACAATGATGGAAAATGCATACCAGATAAGCAGTGTCGTAAGTATTCTTATTTTATGCTTGTTTTTAAGGTTACATATTTGAAAAGGTGGAAGAACTGTCTACCTCTAAACATTAAAGGTAAAAACATCTTCTGATAAAGCATAAGTTTTTTATGTTAGAGAATGGTTTACTTTTAAAAATAAAATAATTTTTTTCAATGACTTCAATTCAGTATATATTTCTTTTATTACAGCTTCGTGTGGAGGTGATACCAACGCTACTACTGGCTGCGGTACATTTTGCGAAACCTGCGACAACTACGGACAAAATGCGCCCTGTATTTTAATTTGTAGATCAAATAGTTGTGCATGCAAAGACGGATACATTTATGACACTATTAACAAGAAGTGCGTTTTACCACAGAACTGCCGTACGTATGCCTTTTACATCAAGTCGTACAATTTTTTATTTATGATTCGGTATGTTAGCGTAACTTCGTCAAAACTGTTAAATTGGTTACTTACATTTTTTTTTTTCATTTCAGCTGCTAAATGTAATAAGCCTAACGAAGAGTTGGGATGTCAGAATAACTGCCCACCTCGAGTATGTGAGTCTATAGGCAAGGACATCAAATGTCCTATTGTAGCCCAAGTGTGCATACCAGCATGCAACTGTAAGAAAGGTTTTTACAGAAATAAAAATGGTGATTGTGTTACTAAGCAACAATGCTGTAAGTATGACTATTATGATTTAAAAAAAACTTTGCTTAATGTCTGGTTTACACGTATTAAGAACATAAGTAGGTAACTAAATTTTAACTGAATTTTAAGTTAATAATTGCATGTAAATACAATATTTAGTAGCAAGTTACAAGTTAAATGACATAGAATTGAGTTAAAATTTAGTTGACTACTTACATTAAAATTTATTTAAATACTTAATACGCGTGAACCAGACATAATCGTTTCAAATGGAACGATTAATAAAAATAGAACAACTCTTTAATGATATTAATTAAAACAAAGGCGTGTCCAATCACCGTCGATCTTTTTGATCTACTGCAAATTGCAAAGAAATGTTTATGCATGTATCTCATGAGTGTTTTCTGTAAACACATTGACCCTCATACAGACACCGTATCAAAGGCAGGATATAAATTATATATAGTCTGCACATTTTTTTTCACGTTCATGTAATAACCAAGCTATTTTTTAGTGGATCCTCCGAAGTGTGGAAAAAATGAAGTTTACGCAAAGGCCGTGAGCTGCCCACCACAAACTTGTGAAAGCAGACTAGCCCTATACCACTGCCCTCTACAGAACGCGACTAGTATCACTAAATTTGAATGTCGGTGTAAGCCTGGATACTTAAGAAACGAGATAGACGAGTGCATCCCTGCAGATAAATGTTGTAAGTTATTATTAATATTACTAAACTAGCTAGTAACTAGAGAACCTTGATTGATTGTTATCGCTAACATTCTAGTGTTCTTATTGCGATAATCATTCTTTGATATCTCGCAAAAACATTTTCATGCGGTTCATACTACCATTACAGGTACTTTTAAACTTTTTAAGGTATATAAGGAATCAAAGATAAATCTAGTCGTTAGCACGGTAAATAGCGGAAAGCCCTTTACATGGCCAAGTCGATTATTACTTTCTAGATCTTACTAGATGTTTACATCACTTTTCAGCCTCATGTCGTGGTAAAAACGAGATTTACGCCCGTTCGGTCAGTTGCCCTCCTCAAACCTGTGCTAGCACTACAGCCCGCTACGACTGTTCCAAATTTAAACCACCGACCACAGAGTTTGAATGCCGATGCAAGCCAGGATTCCTTAGGAACAAAAATAACGAGTGCATCTTAACCCAGGAATGTGGTAAGAAAATTAATTGAATATCACCCAATTCTTTTTAACAGATATTACCTGCGTTATTATACGTCTGTCATCATCTTTTGCTATTTTTTTTTTTATATTTTTAATCTTTTCTGTGTGCAATAAATAATTATATAAAAACAGGTTTTTATTTTAGATGTATTAAATATATATATTTTATTTTTCCTATTTTCTCTTCGAAACAAAACTAACTCAAATAGCTGTGTTTTTTATTATATTTAATTTAAACTGCTGTCTGAAATCTGATGAGAATTATTGAAAGCTTTCATTTACTAAACATTAGCTCTTGCCGCGATTCCGTTCGCGTGAAACTTTATAAATTATCTCGTTTTTACATTTTTTGATTACTGCTCGGCTACTAGAGGTCGTAGCATGACGTTTTATAGCCTGTAGTATTTCGCGATAGACTGACCAACACAAAAATAATTTCGTGCTTTGTATGGCCGTAGCCCCAGCAACATAAGTTTAGTTTTCAGCTAATTTTACAGAGAACTCTATATTGGGGACAGACACGACCCCTAAAGTTTAATACTTTTGTTATACCCTGTAGATAGAATAGATGTTAGCTGAAATCTTTAAAACATAATTTGGTAACTAAGTTGTTTATTAAATAATTTTTAAGACATATTATTGTTATTTTCCATCTTTTAGGTAAAAGATGGACCCGTGCGAGTTTCTTACGCCGGTTGTTCTTGACGTTCAGAAAGTGTACTTTAAATACTTATTTAATTACGAATAAAAAGATTTTAATTTTTGATGGATTTAAATATTTATGGTTGAATTTCGACCACAGGGCGACCTTTAGTAAATATAATTGGGTATAGTACAGAATATTTTGCGGCCGATTTATGATGACTCAAGTATAGTTCACATGAAGCCAACACTGCCGGCCATACGACGGACGACATACGCTGGCTTCATATTATTTATTGGCTTCATGGTAGGGGAGACCAAGAGGGGAATTTTGGATGTAGGCTTTCTTGGATGTCTCTGATTATCGTGGTTATCATATAAAACTCAGATTTTTAGTTAGTTCGGGTCTTAAAAGTTATTTTCAAGTACCGAAATGTCATCGAACCCTCGAATTAAGATAAAAGCCTGTAATAACATACAACAGCGAAGCCTACATATTTTCGCAAACAGGCTTCTCAGATATTTTATGTCACATTTAACTTAATGCCTTGCCTTTTTTTCCCCATTTTACCTAATCTACAAAACATCTAATATGCCTCTAGATAAGGTAAAATCACGACGGCCCTCGAGTTACTCCAAAAATAGCACCCTCACCTCCCAGCTCCCAGTATCTCCACACCAAATTTCGTCAAAATCCGTTTAACCTTTAAGTAAGAGTTTCGTAGCAAATGGACACGAAGAAATACACTTTTGTAATATTATCCTACTAAATTAATATTATCAAATTTTCACATCCTTCAACAAGCTTCGAGTATATAGAATAAAATATTCGAGTATATACAATGAAATTTTCGAGTATATACAATGAAATTTTCGAGTATATACAATGAAATATTCGAGTATATACAATGAAATTTTCGAGTATATACAATGAAATTTTCGAGTATATACAATGAAATATTTGACAAACGAACTCGTTGGAACGATGGTCTGTCATATATTTTCACTCAGGTGAAATAGAGGTCAGTGTTCACTCACCCACTCTTTGGTTGCTGCTCTGAGCGGGACTTGGGGGAGGCTGCGACGACCTTGATGATTGACCGAATGTCCCAGCATCTGAAAATAACAAATATACGCATAAACAAGTATTTACTGGGTCCGCACTGCGGCAAAAAAGGGCACTCGACGGTCGTCTGCGTACAGCTTGTGACTTTTCAAACGTTTTGTCCGCAGTATTTTCACACAAGCCCAACGAAACTCCGCTTCACAAATGACTGATAAGGATCTAGATACGTATCTAACGATCAGATAATCTGCCAGATTGATCTGATCAAAGCACCGGGACGTGAGATTTTACCCGCTAGATTGCTTTCATTGACACTTGTGGACCAGAAGTTTTTACTCTATCTGCCACATAAGTCGCGGGCCTTCGGCCTTCACCAGTAAGTCATAAAACAAGCCCTAAACATTTCAAAACAATAATCACATCAAAATGATAAATAGCATAGCAACAAAATTTATATCAAAATTTAAATTGAGCTTGCTGATAATTATAGTTATATCATTTGTTTATAATTTCGTTATCATATTTATAACTATTTAAAACATACAAGTTTTCTGATACTAACACTCACTAATAATAGAACCAAATAGTGTGTTTTTTTTTCATATTCGGGCGTGAACGCGTTTCGAGTTTACTAAAATTTTATATGGGATTTGTACATATTACCGTTTGCATCGCTAGGTGGCGCTGTACATATCCCATATAAAATCGTTTTGTAAACGCAAAACGCGTTCACGGTCGAATGTAAAAAGAAAAGAATCTCACTCGGGTCTTAGTATGTTAAAGACTTTAACTGTATAATAAACGATTTCTTCACTGATGGTCAAAAACTGAAATATTACATGTAACAAAACAAATGTCATAATACTTTTCAGGCTGTTCATGTGTCCCCCATGTTTATTGTGAAAGTAGCAGCACTAAGAGCATTTTTTTGTCATTTGTATGGGCAAGCGCATCAATGTCACAAAAGTAAAAAAAATCAGAGTTCGTTTGTGGTTTTTATAGAAAAACTAACATCAGTTTTGCACAAATGACAAAAAGATTTTTTTTTAATTTCTACTGTTAAAGGATTAATCAATTATAATATAAAAGAAAATAATTTTAATGAGAATTTGTGGAATCATTTATTTTCTTCTTACATATGTTATCAAATTCTTTTTGCACTCAAATTGCAATTATTTTCTTCATTTCCAATATTTAGAAATTTCATGCCATGAATGCCTTTGCGTTGCTTAAAGCCAAAATACTTAAAATGTCAGTTCGTAAAAAATACTATTTGATAATATGTATTTTGAAAAATTTGAAAGAAAATAAACGATTAAACAAATTTTTACTTAAATTATCATTTTTAGAAAGGATATTTTTTTGGTATATCTTTTTTGCTTTCAAGAAGTAATTCTTCAGAAACATATTAAATGGTACTTTTTAAGTATTTCGATGTCGAGGGCCAATTTGTACCCAAAGGGTAAAAACGGGACCCTATTACTGAGACTTCTGTTCGTCTGTTCGTCTGTCTCCAGGCTGTATCTCAAGAATGGTAATAGCTAAAGAGTTGAAATTTTCACAGATTATTGTCTAAAGTCTTTGAAGTTATATTCACAAATCTACACAGAAACACATTTGAGAATTTCTATTATTTATTTTCTTTTTCCTCGCCCACCTTGTCTGGACTTCTCTAAAGCTTCTTTGATCTGCCTTTCCTCGTGTTCCTTCACTGACTGGTTCACGAGCTCGTCCTCCGAGCTGCCAGACAGTCTGGCACACTCTGGCAACTCCGCCTCTGGCAGGAACGGAGTCTCAGTGCCAGTCGTGCCAATAACCAGGCAGTTCCTCTTCAAGTCAATGTTGCACTGTAAATAATATAAGGTTGAAACTATGCTTAACTGCGGCCCAAATTATATGTAAGGTTTTGTTTATCGTTTTGTAATTCGTTAATCCCGCGGGAACCGATCCTTTTTTTTTTAAATTTTACGTTTGTCCTTTCCCGGGACAAAAAGTATCTTCATACCAAATTTTTATAAGATCGGACAACGGAATCGCGTTCTCCCATACTAATTTTAAACCCCCTTAGGAGACGATTTTCTAAAAATTCCCTACTTATTAGTCACCTTCGTCCTACAGAAAACACTTTCTTTAAATTTCATGTTTCTACGATCAGTGGTTTAGGCTGCACGTTGATTGCTAAATGCGTGTAGTTCAGGATAAAGGATTTTATACAATCATATACATAATTATATTATATATAATAAATACAAATTTTAACTGTAAAATTGGCATTTCATTAAACAAAATAATATCAGTAGTTTAAACATCATGACCTGAAATTGCCAAAACATTTCTTGCTCGATCTGGTTTTGTCATAATTCCTTTACCGTTAAAGCTACATTACACTGGAACTCACTGCCTTCTGAACTAAGACACTACGGTTCGATTGGAATTTTTTAATCAAAATTGCATAAACATATTTGTAGACATAAGTGGGAGAGAAACATTTTTCTTAATAAATTTTGTTGAGTCTAGTGATTTAGCGATTTCGTTATATAGCTATACATCAAATCCACATTATATTAGTTTTAAATCGTTTTTCCGGTCCTAAAACGACCATTAACGCAAAAATTCGGCAGTCTTTAAAATGTTAGTTACCCGCTTCTTTCACTTATGTTTTTAATGACTATGACCTTATATACCTATTTATCTAATTGTAATATATAATATGATTACGTAAGTTTGTATCTAAGTATGTATTAATTATCATAAACACTATGGATATCTACATATTTAATAATTTACAAATATATCTGTTATTTGTTTCTATTGACTTAACACCATACTTTCGCTTGCCATAAAGTATCTCTGTTAACACAAAGGTTGTCTGGAAGAAATCGCTTTTATAGCGATAGGAACGCCTTTTCACACACATTTTAATTAGTTGTCTAAAAAGCTAACATTAATGTTTTCTTTTGTAATTTACGAGCAATAAAGTGTATTATTATTACGAAGAAACAAACATTCTTGAGCGTAGCCTGAGTTAATTATATATTGAGATATATGTAGAAGATTGATTTTATTCATAAAATACTCATGTTTCTAACATTGCAACAAAGTAACGGTATAATCAATATGACTTACATTTATATGCTTCCATATACTACATATTCGACTTTAAAATTGACCACATTCAAAACACATACATAAATGTCTATAACCAGTATTTACAGACAAATATTTCGTGGCCTAGAACAAATCTTGAAATATTTGGAGATAGGATGAATTTACGGTTAGTAACTTTTGGTCTGTTTTCCTAATAAAATGGATTACGAAAACAAACCAAAAGTTACAAATCTACTGATATTACAATTTGCATCAAAGACTTCTAAACACAATTATTATTGATTTGTTTAACAGAATTCTCCTGTTTGATTGTTGGAGCTTAGTGACCCTCCATAAAGTAAGCCTCACAAGGTGGGGAGTAAAGAATATCCAATCTTAAGACACTAAAGTGTGACTAGGTATGCCAGGAATGGTTGGAGGTACTTAGTTTTCAAATTTTAATATGTAAAATGGCATATTTGTAACGTCACGCTAGGGAGGGAAGGTTTTCAAATGTGACCACCAGTGACAAGGGAGTAGGGGTCTAAAAGTCATAAACATTTTTATTAACTATGTTAAAGATTGTCTCTTACCTGATGTCGTTTAAGCATGTCTAGTCCGAGTAACATATCCATAGGTTGTTCTTCTAGAACTGAGAAAGAAGTGGTGAGGAAATCTTTCTCAATCCTCATCTGCACCATGTGGATACGTCCTATGATCCTCTGCACACCAACACCTTTGGCAATGCCTGCCCATCTATTAAAAAAAAATTAAGTCACGTCAGTTTGAATCCGATATAAAGAGTGACGTCAAAATTGTATTAAAAAATTTTGTTTCATATGCATAATATTATTTTAAAATTGAATTTCTATCGTGCAAGTAGATATTAACATATTATTTGCTTTATTAGTAGCCTATTTACTTACCTAGTATCAACAAGACGCATAATATTGCATCTTTCGGCACAAGCAGCAGACATGATAGTTGTTTGCGCCCCAGAGTCAATAAAAGCCTTGACTGGAAATCTAAACAAAATACATAAACAATTTTGAATATATATATCTTGGATGTGTATTAAATATGTGTATTCTATAATAAAAATCTTAAATAAATGTATAGTATAAAAAAGTATTGAATATATTTCCATTGTCTGGTACCCGTAACACAAGTCCTTTAGGTACTTACCACCAGACTTACAAAGTGAAGTAACCTCATGAAAAATTTCATCAAAATCGCTCAAAGTCATTCACAAAGTTTAGCGTTTATCATTACTAATATTATTAATGGGAAAGTGTGTTCGTGTGTTTTGTCACACCCAAATGAAGCAACCTATTGACTTCATTTTTGGTATACAGTTAGTTGAAAGGATGGAAAGTAACATAGGTGACTTTTAGTCTTGGTAAAACATCACATTTTTGAAAAAAAAAGCATAGCAAGAGCTAGTAATATTAGTAACATAACATTTATCAACTTACCCATTAACATGGCAGTTTATGTACAGCATCACAACAGTGCCAAAGGTCTCCGGGTTGTACTCCATTGCAGCCTCCATGTTGGCTTCGATATTCTTCTGTCGGATCTCTTCCGCTATCATTCGCTGTGCCTCCGTATCAAAAGGATCTGAGTTCATCATTCTAAAAAATGAAGTTGTTAACTCAGCTGTATCATATATTTGGACATTATATATTTTATTATTAGCTTAAACGATAGCAAAAGAACTATTGACAAGTAAGGGTAATAAAATTATTATTAAGTAATGACTAATTATTGGGATATGATTTTAATGGTATTAGTATAGAGTTCTTTGAGGGAAAACAATTTATGTCTTAACCTACTAATATTATAAAGACAAAAGTTTGTGAGTGTATATTTGTTACTTTTTCACGCTTAACCGGACCGATTTAGATAAAATTAGGCATGGAGCTAGCTGGTACTCTAGATTAACACATAGGCGGATAGCACCTCAGGGCATAGCTAGTTAGCTTTATAAATAACATAAGTATTGTTCAACTCTATAGCTGTGTAATGGAAAAGTTTTTATTGAGAAAAACAACATTAATGTCCAAATTAAAGCAGATGTTGAAAGGCTTCATGAATCATGGATCATGAACCTTGTTTATATGAAAACAAAATTCACATTCTGTATCTTACAATTTGTGATTCATAAAGCCCACACATTTATGATGCTGTATTTTACCTAATTCTTTGTTGCTGACGCTCAGTTCTTGCAGCCACTTGTTCTCGAAGAACAGAAGAGAATGTATCTAAAACAAATATTAATTTATAGATGAAAAAATTTTACATCATATCCATATTTTCAGAGTAATATTAAAAACCTAAATTTGTATATTTACACTTCAATTGCTGAACTTTTTAGGAAAAGATATAGAGAGATACTTTATATCTTAAAACCAGTATAGAGATAGGATTATTTTGATTTACAAAACTATACAGTTCTTATATGACAAGCATATTTCTAATAGAATTGCATGCATTTACCCTTATAATCTGAAATGTCTGGCAATACTGCTTACCAATATTTCCACTAAGCAAAGCATCAGCCAGCCGAGGATTGTTTTGTTTGAGGAGGGCCAGCTGGTCTGGATTAGCAAGGAACATTTCTCTGATGATGCGAGGATCTTCCTCAACTGGTGGGCTCCTGACTGACATTGAGCTGCTTGCTCCTTTGGGCACTTGGATGCTGCTAAAGTCTAAGTTGGCAATGCCAGTGGGCAAGGCTGTAAGAAATTAGAAAGTCATAAAGATATTTTTTTTAACATATTTTTTGACATTTTACACTTGTGTTTATAAATAGAATGGCCTGCATTTAAAAGTATCAATTGTCCTTAAAAGTTTTTTTTCTTTCTTTCGTGCAAGAGACATTGTGCATTGTCATGAACGACATGAAAACACGCATGACAATGCACTTTCAAGTGAAATCAAACAATTCTTACCTTGGCTAGCGTCGTTTGATTGTAAATTGGAGGCGGATTGCAGCATGTGGAGTAGCACAACAACGTCGCCATCATGGACCCCGTGGTCTTTCAAAGAAAGTTTATCATCCAAAAGGGGTTTTCCGTTGAAATTCAGTATAATATCTTTCGCCGGAAAACCAGACTCTATTTCACAAAACGCCTTGAAATTCTCCAACTCAAGATCCTCAGAAACGTCGAGAACGAATATCTCGTCGTTCAAAGTAGTCACTGTAACTTTCATCGTGTTAATTGTAACGAGCACCTCACTGAAATACTACGGTTTACGGTTTGTACAAATACTAAAATAATTGTTATATTTATGTTTACGGCGTAAGTGGCGTGACTGTCCAAAACATTGTAGGGTATACACACGTTTCTAAAAGTATTGTTTTAATATTTAAAACGGTACACGAAAATAGAACTTTTAGTCTCGTTTTATGAATGTAAATTCTAACTAAACACAAAGGTGGCAGCTGCTAGGAATGTCCTCAAATATAAAAACTGATTGTCACAGTCCACAGATTATAAAGGAGTGAGTAGACTTTGACGGGGCTCAACGTGTTGGGGCGCAGTGCAAAAATCCGCTTTCATACAAATTGTATTAAACCGGACACGGGTATCGCTCAAAATGTCGGTCGAGTCGGGACCCGTTGTCGTAGATGATTAGAATTGGAATGGAAAGTTGCAATAATGGGGATTAGTATAACGACCCATTTTACTCTATGGTAATTAGTGTCTTTAACCGGCACATCACTATACCTCTAATAACACTAACAAGCAACCTCTAAAGAAAAGACATGTCAGTTGCTTTTTGACATTTGCTGAAATAGTTGTCTGTGGATTTAGGGCATGTAGCAAGTGGCAAGTGGTAAACTGGCTATAAATTGTTTCTGCCGATTATGATCGTCGTGTTGGTTTTTGCATAAAATGTAAAAAAATGCTGAAGATGTTAAATTAACTCAGTGGTAATAAATCTCAAAAGGATGAAATAGGAGTGAATGAACCAGTAATAAAGTTTTATTGAAGAACTTAAAACTGTCATTGTAGGTGATAATACAACGTTGGCAGTGATTGCAGGTTCGTCATTATTTAATTTTTGAAGACAAATGTTGTTATACCGCTATCACAAGGTCCGCTAGCAAATATTTAATTATTTTAATATTTGATAACCAGTGGCCATGAATATAATTGGTTCGTGATGAATACGACCCTCTGCGACATTTTTAAACACATCGTGGATGGAGAAACGTGATGCGTGCAGCGGAAAATGTTATCGTGAATAGTTAAAACTTTGTAGCTATTAATAATCATTAAACAGAATGTCGGGCCATAGTGCACAGGATCAAGCTGATGCAGATAAAGCATTGTTACTCAAAAAGATTCTGAGTGCCGCGTTTTACGCTTTGGCTTCGTTTATGATAACAGTTGTGAATAAATATGTGCTCACCTCGTATGCCTTCCCCTCGTATCAAGTACTGGGCCTTGGACAAATGTTGGCAACAATAACGGTGCTATGGTTTGGCCGGTCAATAAAACTAGTCCAGTTTCCACATTTAGACAGTGGTGTTGCACGTCGGATATGGCCCTTACCTCTTATTTATTTGGGAAATATGGCCACTGGGCTAGGTGGAACAAAGGAGCTAAGTTTGCCAATGTTCACTGCTTTGAGAAGATTCAGTATCCTGATGACAATGATTCTCGAGAGATTAGTTCTTGGTGTAAAGGCGTCATGGTCTGTGCAAACAAGTGTGATGGCAATGGTGGCTGGTGCCCTACTTGCAGCTGCAGATGATGTGACATTCTCCTGGCCTGGATATACACTAGTGCTCCTCAATGATGGATTCACTGCTGCTAATGGTGTGTACATGAAAAAGAAATTAGATTCCAAGGAGCTTGGCAAGTATGGCCTGATGTTCTACAATGCACTATTTATGATATTACCAGCAACTGTGGTCGCGTGGTGTACCGGTGATCTGGAGCACTCTGCAGCTTATGCTCACTGGTCGGACATGCTTTTTGTTGCATTATTTTTGATGTCGTGTGTTATGGGTTTCATACTCTCCTACAGTGTGATGTTATGTACACAATTTAATAGTGCCTTAACTACAACTATTATTGGATGTCTGAAGAATATTTTGGTTACCTATTTGGGTATGATAATTGGTGGAGACTACATATTTTCGTGGCTCAATTTTGTTGGACTGAACATTAGTGTGTTTGGTAGCTTAATCTATACATATGTTACATTTAAAAGGAAACCAAACCAATACATGCTACTGAATCAAGCAAACAGCAAAGTTGATACAGTGTAGTATTCCTTGTCAATGTAAATTTTTCTCCAGTGTTTTCACTACACAGAACCGTATCACCCAAAGACAATTTTTATTGAATTATCTACTTTTATAACTATCTGTAATGTGTATTGTATGGCCATCAGACACAGACAAGACATTATTATTTTTTTAGTCTTAGGGTCTGTTTCACTGTTTATAGTCTATTCACAACTTTATTTGACAGGAAACAGACCCTAAGGGTACCATGGTTCATATTTAAAATGAACAAAAATTTTATTATGTAGTTTATAAAGTAATATATATGAAATATTAGAAATTTAATAGTAAATATTTACTATTTTTTATTATTCCTATACGTAAATATTTTTGTCATTCATCATTATTATGAATGACTGTAGCATTTATTTGCAGTATTAAGATAAGGTTGAAGAGTATAAAATCTGATTACAAATTATAATTACAATTTTGTAAGAATTAATAACATTTTATTCAATTTATAACAGTAGACAAAAGTGGAAGGATCGATAACTAACATTTTGCAATCTTCAGGTAAATACTCATTTTTTTCTATAAAAGTCGACAGATCTTGTAACTTATCTACTCCATTATCTAGATAGTGTATCTAGCTACACATCACATCCACATTATTATAATTTAAAATAGTTTTTCGAGTCTTTAAGCGTCCATTTACGCAAAAATTTGGCAGTTTTATAAATATTACCTATCTGCTTCTTCCACTTATGTCTTCAATTTCATATGAAAGCTCAAGTCAGTAATAAGACAACTGGCATGATTCGATACAGATTCTTATTCATTATTCTGCAATGCTGTACAAAAATATATGTCCAAAATTTAATTTCTGACTACCTCGACTTTAGATTTCTCACCAGCACCCAGTTGGTAACAGCTTACAAGTGAAGTCATAGAATAAATCCCATCCATTTTGTAAACGGGTCAGTAGTCTACATAAGGTCTATACAAGGAATCTATACTTTATAAGCAGAATGCAGAAAGACTATGCTTATAAATTATTAATGTCATTAGGATAGTAAAATGTCAATTGTCATATAAACTTATTAATTTATTATGTAAAATTTGTCTCTGAATATTATAGCAAAATTTGCATTTAACATGTTAATCTCATATTATGTTGCATTAAAATAGTAATTACACTATCCCAACAAGCTGCTTACAAAGGTAGGTTCTATGACAGAAAATAAAATGCTCTAAAAACAATTACTTAAACACAAAAGTGGCAGTGCAATTCTTTCTTCTAATTTTGAAATATATTTATTAATAACACAACCTGGCAACATTTTGTTTACTCAGTGATACGTAATTGTAAGTGTTCAAAATTTGGCAACAATATTTTTTACGTAAATTATGTGTATTTATATTTTTAAATTGCATTAAATTATATTTTGAGAATAACTTACGTCAGTCGACTACTTAATAAGAACTGACCTATCGTTGTGTGAATGATTTCAATTAGGGAACATTCTGACCAAATTCTGATAGTACGAGTCAGTTTTCGGCGTCATCCCTTATATCATTTACTGACACAATGTAAATCTTCTCTTAC